>PVKE010011395.1:11218-40474 GCA_004027555.1 Craseonycteris thonglongyai | reverse complement strand
GTGAGCGTTTAAGCCACTGAGCTATCCAGGCTTCCCCTACATACAATTTCTAAAAACCATAACCATTTCCAGATGATTTTCTTTTTTTTTATCTTTTCACATTTATAGAGAGAAATTATCTTTTTGTCTTCAGTGCATATTTATTTCTATTTTACTTTTTGACAGATAGAGAGAGAGACAGAGACAGAGACAGAGACAGCTAGAGAACCGAACTGTGGGAACTCCCCAGTTCAGCACGTGGGTCCTGCCTGGGCCGGAGCCGGGATTCGATCCTCGGTCCTCATGGCCTCAAAGCGAGCGCTCAACCCGCTGAGCCGTCCTGGCTTTCCCCCCAGATGATTTTCTTTTTGTGGGCTTTCCCCCAGACACATTTTCATATATTTATTATCAGAGTAAAGAAATTTCTTATTTTTCTCCCTTCTCAATGTAATTTTGACTTTTTCACACTTTCTTTGTTTCCTATGACCCTTTATCCTGTAAAAAGTTGTGGACCTATGCATATGTGTAAGAAATGGAGGAAAATAACAAACTAACAAGAGGATTGGAGGGCAAGTTGTGAAAGGAGGGTGAAGAGCTAAATTTATATAACCTAGAAAAGAAGGTTCTGGAGGAACATGATAAAGTTACACTTCAAAGGAGCAACATAAACGAAGGGGTCAGGGATTATTCATAGTCTCAGAAGATGGAAGGCAGAAGGCCTGGCCCCAAGGCAAGGCTGAGAAAGGGAGTCGTGATGGGTGATGAAGGCAGGCGACCAGAGGAAGCTTCCAATGTGAGGACCTCAGCCCTGCCCTTCCAGTTCATGTCCAGTGGACACAGGGACCCAGCGACGTCAGATGGTCCTCGGAGCAGCTCCATGTGGGGCTCTCTCACTAATAGCTGCGTCCTGGGCTGAGAAATCTCCTGCCCTGCTAGGGACAGTGGGCTCAGGGAGAGAGGAATGTGTTTCTTTTGTTTTGTTTCCAGTGCGGACTAATTTCCGCTGAAAGTAACTTTAAAGAACCAAACTTCCCTCCCTAAGTACAGAAATAATTACACGCATAAGGCCCTAGTGACTTGTGTTCACTTTCATATTGTCTTGCTCTGTTTAATTTTTGATCAATCCCAGCTATTCTAATGCTTGTGAAGTTTCTTTGTTTAGCACAAAAGGAGGACGCCTTTTGCTCTGAGCGTGATGGATGTCTGCTGGCTGATCAGGGTCGCGGTGCTGCCAACACCTGCTGGGCACTGAGTGATGAATAGAAGGTAGGAGGGCAAGGTCTATCTCTTACTCTGCCATTGCATTAGTTTTCTGTGGCTACCACGATATGTGATTTATAATAAACAATCTATATTTGGTGTCATCCATTTCTGGCATAGAGCTCCTCACCCTGTTGGAATTGCCTAAGTCATTCCTAAACCATAAAGGTGTTTTTGTTATGTTAATGAGCTGGCTTTTGGGCTGAACCTAAAGAAGAAGTCTGGTTCCAGGAGAGAGAACCATGTGACGGGAGGGTTGGAACTTTCAGTTCCACACACACACACACACACACACACACACACAGACACACACACACACACACACCCCTCTTTTTGGAGATGGGAGAGGGGCTGGATGGAAGTTGAATTAATTGCCATTGGCCAGTGATTTCATCGATCACGACCACATAGTGAAACCTCTATAAAAGCCCAAGAGGATGGAGTTGGGAGAACTTGGCCGTGAACACACGGACGTGGGCAGGGCCAGCGGCACACCGGACAAGGACATGGAAGCTCCACGCCCCTTCCCACAGCTTACTCTATGCATCTCCTCCATCCGGCTGTCTGTCAAGTATGTCCTTTTATACTAAACTAGTGATCTAGTAAGTAACATGTTTCTTTGAGTTCTGTGAGCCACTCGAGCAAACTAATAGAACTAAGGAAGAGGTCATGGGAACCTCAGATTTCTAGCCAGTTGATCAGAAGCACAGGTAACAACCTGGAATCGTAGGCTCTCCGTGTCATAGGAACTAACAAGAGGCCTGGTTTATCTGGACAAGATTTATCAGGGCTGCTGCTTGAGCCCTAGGGAGACAGTGCAGCAAGGGAAGGTCTCCAGCGGGCTCCACGTAGAGAGCTGTAGGGGGCGTTATACAGGGCAGAGTGAGCCAGAGAGGGAGAGCTGGACATGGGCTGCGGTGACCCGTTCCTTCCTCCCCTGTTATGGGCTCGGGCAGGTGCGGGCCAGGCCCTGGCACATGCCCTGTAGGCTCCAGAGGGCGTCGCTGCTCGCTACTGCCACCCCCGGAAGGTTGCATAGTGCTCAACTCAGGGCTGTGTGCACGCTGGTGAGGGAGTCAGCTGCCTTGGGGAAGCTTGAGTGAGAAAGTTGCTTACCTGGGAGTCCCAAAGTTGCTGAGCTGGGTGGTCCCACCTGATCTGGCAGGTGAGTGAAACTGAGCCCTGTCCTTGTTCTGTCTCAAAGAGATAGTGTCAGAAGGGAGTTGAACTGAGTTGAATTGTAGGACATCAGTTCCTATCCTGGAGTTACTTGGTACTGTATGGGAAACCACCCTCAGAGAATTACTTGTCGGTATAGGGACCACCCCCCTCCACACTGGAATTGGTACCAGTACACTTTTAGCTGTGTAACAAATTCTCACTAACTTAGTGGCTTAAAACAACTTGTATTATCTCAGTTTCCATGGGTCAGGAATCTAGGTGTGGCCTTGGGCCTTAGTGCAGACCTCTGTTAAATATCATAATAGAAGAAACATTTTAAAGGTGGTTGAACCAAATCACAGTGGCAAATTCCACTGTCTGCCAGAACCTGGTAGGTCACATTAATCTAAAATGGGTCCCCTGTGAGATGATGGGCACTGATGTGAGGACCCTTGCTCTGCTTGGCCTGTTGTATCGATAGTCAGATTTCTAAAGAAGGGTGTGTGTGCCGAGTACCCCTTGTCCAGACTGTGCCCTAGTTGTCCTCTTGTTATCTGACAATTAGCGGGGCCATTGTCTAGAGGAAGGTCATATTGAGTCTAGGCAATATGTTGGGATAGCAGGAATGTTTGGTATCCGATCATTTCAACAGATACTAATTGACATGTGGAGCTGCATTAGCTCTGAGGACACCAAGATAAATAAGTCAAGGCCCCCACGTTCTGGTCTATGGAGGCACACTGACGACACAGTGCGATGCATGCCACTGAGAGGGGTCCGAACGGTAACAACATAACAAGGTGTGTGGGGACTTAGTGACCTCAGAGGGGACAGTGGCGGGCCTCACCCCCTTCCCAAGGGCATAACCCACCACTCTCATTTTTTCTTTAAGATTTATTTTATTGTTTTTTTGACAGAGAGAGAGACAGAGACAGAGAGAGACAGAGAGAAGGGGGAGGGCCCAGAGCAGTCTCCATAATTGTTTGTCATCAGTTTTTGACATGGTCTCATTCCACACAGGCGGATGGAGACCACACAGGGTGGGAGCCCGGCTGGTGACCTCCTGCATGAAAGGCGTACCCCCACAAGTCAGGGGCCGAACTGGGAGCCTCCCACATGGGAAGCTTGCCCCAGTTCAGCAGATGGGTCCTGCACAGGCCGGGACCAGGACTCGGTCCTTGGACCCTGGGGCAGCAAACCTAGCACTTAACCCACTGAGCCATCCCAGCTTCGCCTCATTTTTGCTTGATGTCAAATGTGTTATAACAAGATGATCTCATTAATCCTTCCACCAGTCTGGGATTTCTGGGAGGGCAGGTATTCCTCTGTCTGATAGAGAGCTGGCCACGTGGGGATCCTACACTATAAAGTAGAGGCCCCCTAAAGACCACTGCAGAGTCTACCAAGATACTCAAGTGGGGCAGCAGCCAGTCTCTGGCAACATTGTTTAGCTCAGCTCCAGAAAGGCGCCAGTTTGAAATTGTAGTATTCATGGTGTTTATACACAGCTGCTTGGGGTCAACTACATGAAGTGGATAGTAATAAAACCAATTAGAATAGTGCTATACTTTGCCTTTATATGGTGTTTTAAAATTTTCTTATTTTACAGATGTAAAGAGGTCTGAGTTTAGAAAGGAACGGTATTATATTCTTTCATCAAGACTTAAAAGGCTCAAGTTCAAAATTCTTACAGGGATGGCCTAAATATTACTGAATCCCCAAATCCAAGATAAAAAAAGGATGCTTACATGGAATGTATAATTACTTAATTTTAGGCCTAAAAGATCCATATTTATTTCTTCCTATATTCTATTTGAGAAATGTACGTAAGCAGCGTTTTTTTCCCTCTCTTGTACCCTAAACTGTCCCTAACCCAGGAGTGATTTGCAAAGTTGCTGCTTTATCCTGAGGTACCTGCTATTTTCTTTAAAATTACATAGTGAAAATTATGCAAGAAATGTCCTCAATTCTCTACCACGCATCCATCAGTAAGTCCAAAGTGCTAATGTTCTGTCAGTGAGGACAGAAGTTCTGGGTATCTACTCATCTGGGAGCTGAATATAATCAGTTCTTCTTCTTACCAGCCCTGAAAGGCAGTTCAAACAGCCTCCTTTAGATGGGGGACCAATTAAATAATTATCAAAAGCATCAGGGAGGACAGCGAGGATCAGGAGCACACGGAACTTGGCAGAACAACGAAACTGCAGTTTGCATTGCCCCCTCCCTCGCCTTTAACCCAGCGCTTCCATGGACCCCCGCATATCAAACAGGGCCGCCCCTTTTGAATACAACAGCCTTCCTGAGCACAAAGCGGTTCCCGTGTTTTGCAGGCTTAGGAGGAGACGGGTGTTTTTTTTTTCCCCAGCTAAGCTGTCAGGCCGTTTGGACTTGGAAAGATGAGCGCTTGGTTCAGGATGGGTGAAGCCTGCATTCTGGCTGCCTATTCATTAGGAGCTCGCTCCTGTGACCTTGGCCCAGGGCTCCCACTTGGCTGGCAGGAGGAGGCTGTAATCTCCAGGATGCTCAGGGGGAGCCGTTCAATTTGGTCCTGGTTTTCCATGGATAGATTTGTTTCTTCTCTTGGATTCCTTTTAATTCTGTGGCTGCCTGCTCAATGAAGCATACCCTGGAAAATCTAAACCAGCACCTTCTGCAAATGACCTGAAACCAGCCTATTCCGTCCTGGGCACCTAGCTGGGGACCTTCATGGGGCTGGGGACTGGCCATGATCTTGCTGCCACCTCATGACTGAGGCAGGAGAAGTAAGGCTGTGTGCAGCCAGGCCTGTTGCACACAAACCCTGTGCACTCACCCAGGCTAGCGAAACAAATGCTCAGCAAATGGCCTATTCAGAGTGGGCTTAGAACTCATCCTCTGTCTCAGAAAACAGGAAATCTCTGAGGTGGCCCAGCACAAAAGGATGCAAATCACAAAGGGTCAACGGCAGATGCTGAATAATGGAGCGGGAACAAATAGCATTCATGGGCTTCATGTTTTTGTGGCTCCCGCAAATGGTGCCTCATTCTTCCCACATCTCGTTTTCGGTTTCAACCATTCCTGTTTTCATGTCCAGGGAAGCAGGAGAGGGGCATCTGCCCGGGTTTCCGACTGGTTTTCTGCCCTCAGGTTGAAGGGGCCTCTTCTGTGTCATTGCAGAATGGCGACAAGTGTCTGCAAAGCTTTGTGACAGCCGCTCCACCCTGCCCCACATCACAGAGAGGGTTATATTTTCATGCCGAATGGAAGCGATTGCATTGCTGGAACACTTGCAGAGCAATTTAAATCCTAAATGAAGAGAATGTGAGCTTGCCAAAGTTGTCACTGACCTTGAGCTTGAAAACAAAGTCCTGGGTCTATGAGTTTTATTAAAATGAGACCGTTCTCTGGAGTCAGAGACCAAGGCGAATGCATGAATACAAATACACACCCACACTTCTCACCGCCATCAGTATGAGAGGAAAGCCAAGGCTCCAGGTGAACAAAACATGCGCATTGAAATGAAACTGTGGATAGAATAACATCAAACTCACTCAATATAGGGACAGGTTCTTCTTTTACATTGAATAATAGTAACCAAATGACATTTAATAAAGACTGTGTTCCAAGGACCTTTCAAAAAACTTTGTAGTGTTACTTTGTTTGATCCTCTTACTATGAGATATGTGCTGTAATGATCTCGTTTCTCACTTGAGGAAATGAAGTTGGCACAAGGAACTTGAATAAACTGTTCAAGGACGCAAGTATGGGGGAGCTGGTGTAAGTAAGACCCCAGGAAGAGTTGCTCCAAACCTAGCTTATAACCAGAGGACTTCATCAGTTAGGACTAGGAAGAGTTGCATATTAACAGAAAACTGAAAGTAACAAGAGCCAATATACACATAGGTTTATTTCCTCTTTCTTTCTAGTAATGAAAGTCTAGAAATAGCTGATCTAGCCTTAGTATCACCACACCTTGTCATTGGGCATCTGATTTCTTCTTACCCTACTACACCACTATCCTTACTTTGAGCCTACCTTCCACCCTTAAGTTTACTTCTTGGTACAAAAACTGTTTTTAGACACTCAGCTGTAAGCGAAGGGCAAAAGCGTACGCAGCAGCTAGCTGCTCGCCTTAAAGGACAGCTCCCCGAAGCCCCACCCCCGGCTTCCACTCATATCTCATGGCCTGGAGCTCAGTCATGTGAGCACTCCTACTCATGAGAAAGAGGGTGTCGTACAACTTTCAAGCAGAGCCCATTGTCACCTTGAGTAAAATTAAAATTTCATTTTCAAAGAAGGGGAGAATGACTGTCGGTACATAACCACCAGGATACTCCAGCGGTTCCAATGGCCTTAACTTGAGATTAAGATACAAGGACCAGGCAGATTTGTCATCATCCCCACTGCCAGCTTCTCAGCTTGATCCTCTGATTGTCATGGGCTGGGAGGAGCCTGCTGAGAATATTTTATACCATGTCCAAACTGAGCTTCAGATACCTAGTAGCCAGCATGCCCAGCCTTAGCACAGAGGAACTCGCAAGCCTCTCAGAATGTGGTCAAGCCCCTGAAGAAGAATTCATCAAGAAGAAAATTTCCAGTTCAAGTGTCAGGTGAGCAGAACTCTGAGTAAGCTTGGCAGCTGGTCCTCAGATCCTCCTTGACCCACCTTCTGTGTGGGTTTGTCCACCGTGGGGACAAAGCAGACTTCGTATATAAACTCAAATGACCATAATACTAAACTACATAATACATCTGGACATAAACAGCTCTGCGTGGAGTTCCCTCTGGATAAAACGTGGATGGAAGAAGACATGTGTCCTTATTGCTGGTTCTCACATCCCTGCTGCGTTGTTGAGATGACATGAGGACTAAGCACATGGCAGCCAGTGAGGTCCACAGGGGTGTGCATGCACGAAGACAGCGTGACAGAGATCAGAGGGGCAGAGGACAACATCCAGTGGTGATGGTCATGTAATCCTCCACGCTCTTTCAAGTTACTGGCAGGGGCTTCTCCTCAGGGGGCTAGGAATTCCGGAGTGGCTGGGTATCAGAGTTAGTAACTGCTCCTGTGTCAATTATTCATAAACATACTGAGATCTGCTGATATTCAGGTTACACTAAGGTCACACAGGTTTGGGCTGAGTTTTATTTATTTATTTTTTTGCTTAAACACCAAATCCTGAGCCTGGAAAGCACAGCTCAGTTGAGATTAATTTAACCTCCCACTTCCCCTTCCTAAATCCCCCTGCTCACTTTTATCTAAACTCTGCTCACTTTCATCTGAACTCAAACGCAAAACTGCCTGCCAAGAAAAAAAAATAGTAGAGAAAAGACAGAGAGGAAGGAGGGAAAAACGAAGGGAGAGAGAGAAGGAAGGAAAGGTGACAGGATGTGGGAAAGAAATGAGCCAATTTTACTTTTAAAATTGTAATCATTTGTAAATTAGTGGTAAGGGTAATAGTAATAAAAATAATGGTGTTTATTTTTATTCTCCAGATGGGCAATTATGTAACTTATGAGAAAAAAAACAAAAACATGGCTGTTGTCAAGTGTTAGTACACTTTCGTTCTCACAGCTCACTTAGTAACATTGGAATTTTTATTAGGCACTACAGCTTTCAAAATTTTATTCTGAGACTATTGTAGAGTTAAGATGACAAGGAGGATTGTGGCTGAAGAGCACTAAATAGGAGAATGGAGTCCTGACTCTTGGGTCCCACTTCAATAGCTTATGGCCCAAGTACCCTCCTCTGTGAAAGAAAGATACACATGCCTCCCCTGTGCAGTTCACAAGGATGTTGTGAGGATTGAATTAGAAGATAATGGTGAGAGAGTTTCATTTTATAAACCTAGAAACTTCAGAAAGATGTAAGTCACTATATTATTGAGAGACTGAAAATCCAGGCTAAGAGCAATGAAGCCAATTTTTTTTAGAAGGAGTTAGAACTCATGGATAATCATTTTTACTTAAGGATTTTGTAGATGTTGGTGAGATCTGTCAAAGAGACAAAATAAAATTTTTAACAATGCCACCTCCTGAGAGAAACACAGCATTAGTTATGAAGAAAGTGACCCTATGAATTTCAAGCCTGACAAATGGATCCCAAAATGATATACTCTGGCCATTTTAGAATATGAGGCCTGACAATTAAGTTCATGAACTCGTTCTAAAAAAAACGCTACATACCTCATTGCTGAATGTCACTATGGTCACCTTCCAAATACTTCCTTTGGGAAGCTGTGCACCGACGCCAGTGCCTAGTCTACCCTTCAAAGCGGTTTTGGAACTGTTTCTGGAATGGCCATCAGAACTGTCACTGTGTTACTCATGATTTCCTGAATGTCATCAAAATGTCTTCCTTTCAATATTTTCTTTATCTTTGGGTAAACAAAAGTCATTGGGGGCCAGATCAGGTGAGTAGAGAGGGTGTTTCATCCAATACAGTTATTTGTTGAGTGGCTAAAAACTCCCTGTGAGCTGGTGCATTGTGGTGATGCAAGAACCATGAGTTGTTGTTAAAAAGTTCAGGTTGTTTTTGTCTAATCTTTTCATGCAGCCTTTTCAGCACTTCCAAATAGTCAACTTGGTTGACTGTTTCTCCAGTTGATACAAATTCATAAAGAACAGCCCCTCTGATATCAAAATTGTTGAGCAACATGGTTTTGGCCCTTGATTTGGACTGAGGGAAACTTTTTGGTCATGGTGAATTGGCTGACTTCCATTGTGCACTTTGATGCTTTGTTTCAGGGTCGTATTTGTTTCAGGTACAGCCCTGTTTCATCACCAGAGATACATGGTGCAAAACATTATCTTGCCTCTCCAAAGGTCTTGGAAAAATCAAGTTCTGACATTCAATCAATGGCACACAAAAACACGCAACAAGAATAATGAACGCCACTGAGCAAGACACCACATGTCAACACAAACACTGCTGTGTGACACTGATACACCAAAGTTAGGAAACCTTACTGAGTTGTTTGTACAGTGCTGCCAACGTAAGCGCATGGTGGCAAGTTTGCAAACTTAATTGTCAGACCTCATGTATCATTTTGAAGATTGTCTCCTACTCATAATTATGGAACATGCATACATACAAACACATTGATTTCTGATTCTGAGAATAGTTAATTAAGTTATCTGCACCAAAACTTAATGTGAAAACAATTTAAATTAAAAAAAAAAAAAAGTTATTCTAAAACATCAAACAGTTTATATGATTTATTCTAAAGGAACCACCAGGACACATTTTCAGTGAAAGTGAATCTTGAATGATAGAAGTACCTGAGAATCAAAACCACTTTTATCTTCTGAGCATTTGACAATTCTGGCCATTTTGAAAAACTTCCAGATCAAGGGGGACAGAAGTTAAGGTGACCACATTTTTTTTGGACCCCAAAGGGAAACTTTTTAAAATTGTTTTTGACATAGACAGAGAGAGACAGGGACAGAGAGAAGGAGGGGGGCCCAGAGCAGTCTCCATAGTTTTATGTCATCAGCTTTTTGACATGGTTTTGTTCCACACAGGTGGGCTGGGGGGCTGCGCAGAGTGGGAACAGAGCCAGGGAGGCATGCCCCCCTCAGGCCAGGGGCTGAACCAGGAGGGCAAGAACCGAACTGGGGGCCTCCTGCATGGGGAGCACACCCCAGTTCAGCATGTGGGTCCACACGGTCCGGGACCAGGATTCAATCCTCTATCCCTGGGGCTGCAAAGCAAGTACTTAACCCACTGAGCCATCCTGACTTCCCCACGAAAGGAAACTCTTAAGGTAAGTGTGAACCAGACATGAATTCTGACCGTCATTACCATCACCACCTGCTGGAGGATTGAAGAAAATAATAATGCCTTGATGCTAGACAAAACAGGAGAGAAAAAAAGAAGGAAAAAATGTCCACAAAAAGTGGTGGCCACAGCCCATCTGTACACAGATCTGCAACCAGAGTTTACATTGCCAGGTTCATGCATGCAACTTCAAGTTATAAACTTGTTCCAACATGATTGGTGACTCACATGCTCCCATGCAGGAGCAAAAACGAACTCTCTTTAAAGGAAGGCACATTTATTCTAGGCTTCAAAATACCTCTATAGAAAATATTTTTAGGGCAATAAACACTGCACAATTAAAAATAAACAATTCCCAAGGAAGTAAGGCCTCCGTGAGTGAGAATCAGGAAACAGCACACGAAACAGCCTCATGAGGATGCCACATATTGTAATTATAAAACATTGATTATAAAGTAACTATGATTACAATGTATAAATTATAAAAGAAACTTAGAAATGTGTATGAAGAATATTGAACTATAAAAAGGGACCTGTTATGTTAGGAGAAAAACACAAACAGACCTTCTAGATAGAATTGTTGATACAATAAATAAAAATTAAACCTCAATTGATAAGTGAGAATCAGAGAACTGAAACATAGCTATTAATATGAAGAAATTGCCCAGAATGAAGTACAGAAAAGAAAAAGAATAGAAAAATAGAACAGAGTTAAAGAGGAATATGAAGATACAGTGACAAAGTTGAACTATGCTTAATCAGGAGAAAAGGGAGATAATGGAGACAGAGATAATATTTAGACCTAATTGTGGTGAATTTCCTCAAACAATAATACCGATGCACAATTTCAAAAAGCTCAACAAATCAAAGAATGGTAATAAAATGGCTCTATACTTGAATATATTATGGAGAAACTTCAGAAAACCAAAGACAAAGAGAAGCTCTTAAACCAGTTAAAAGGGAGAAAAGAAAAATCACCTTCAAATGCAGGATGGCTAATAGCAACAAGGGAAGCTAAAGGCACTGCAATAATATCTTTAATGAACAGAAAGGAGCTCTCTCTCTAATCTGGAACAGAAAACAATGCACAAAAATCTTTACGAATGAATGAGGGTAATAGAAACCCTTTCAGACAAGTAAAATTGAGATAGTTCACCATTCAAACATTTGCACTAAAGAAAATTTTAAAAGAAACTTTTATTTTTATTGTACTATAATCGACATATCGCATCATGTGAGTTTAAGTTGTACAATGTGTTAATTTGATATGCTTGTAGATTGCAATATGATTACCACTACAGTGACGATTAGCAGCTAACACCTCTATCATGTTGCATAATTATCATTTCTTTGTTGTGGCAAGAACAATTTAGGATCTAGTTTCTTAGCAACTTTGAAATTTATAATACAATAATGACTATATTTACTATGCTGTGCATTGGGTCTCCAAAAACTTACTTAGCTACTAGTTGCAAATTTGTACACTTAAAATCTCCCCAATTCTTCACCTGCCCCCAGACCCTGGTAACCACCATTATACTCTGTTTTTATGAGTTGGGCTTTTTTCAGATTCTTCATATAAGTAAGATCATACAATATTTATCTTTCTCTGTCTTATGTCTCTCACTTGGTATAATACCCTCAGGTCTCATACATGTTGCAAATGGCAGGATATCCTTCTTCCTCTTGGCTAAATAATATTCGTGTGTGTGTGTGTGTGTGTGTGTGTGTGATCCTTGTTATCCACTCATCTGTTGATGGAGCCTTGAGTTGTTTCCATATCCTGGCTATTATAAATTATGTTGTAATGAACATGGGTATTCAGATATCTCTTTGAGATACTAATTTTAATTTCTTTGGATATACATCCAGGAAAGAAATTGCTAGATCATATGGAATTCAATTTTTAATTTTTTGAGGAACAACCATACTGTTTTTTGTAATGGCTACACAACTTTACATTCCAGCCAACAGTGTGTCAGGGATCCCTTTTCACCACATCCCAACCAGTATTTATCTCTTGTCTTTTGATAATAGTCTTCCTAACAGGTGTAAAGGAATAGCTCATTGTGTTTTTGAGCTTTATTTTCCTGATTAATGATGTTGAGCATATTTTCATATACCTATTAGCCATTGGTATGGTTCTTTGGAAAAATGTCTATTCAGGTCTTTTGCCCATTTAACAATTTGATGATTTACTCTTTGCCATTGAATTATATGAGTTCTTTATGCATTTAGATATTAATCCCTTATCAGATATATAGTTTGTGAATATTTCTCTCCTATTTGGTAGCAGGCCTTTTCAATTTATTAATTGTTTTCTTTGCTGTAAAGAAACTCTTTAGTTTAATATAGTCCCACTTGCTTATCTTAGTTTTTGATGCTTATGCTTTTGGTGTCCTATACAAGAAATCATTGCCGAGGCCAATGTCAAAGATCTCTTTCCCTATGTTTTCTTCTAGAAGTTTCATGATTTCAGGTCTTACATTTAAGTATTTGATATATAAGGGCTGGCCAGAAAAAATTCCAATCATTGTCAATATAATGAGAATGGTTACATGGATGGATACTTTCTGGACAGCCCTTGTAAATTTATTTTAAGTTAATTTTTATGACTGGTGTAAGATACAGATCAAGTTTCATGCTTTTGTCTATGAATATCTAATTTTTCCAACACCATTTATTGAAGAGACTGTTCTTTCCCCATTGTGTGTTCTGGCAACCTTGTCAAAAATTAGTTTATGCTTAGGCTTTCTGTTCAGTTCCAGTGGTCTATGTGCTTGTTTTTATGCCAGGACCATACTGTTCTGATTATTAGAGCTTTTTGATATAGCTTGAAATTAGGTGGTGCGATGTCTCCAGCTTTGTTCTTCTTTCTCACATGTGGTTTGACTATCTGGGACCTTTTGTGGTTCCAAAAAAAAAATTAGGATAAGCTTTTCTATTTCTGTGAAAAATGCCGTTAGGATTTTGATTGAGATTGCATTGAATCTATAGATCACTTCTGGTAATATGCGTAGTTTCACAATATTTTTTTCTTTCAATCCAAGAATGTGGGATATATTTCCATTTGTATCTTCTTCAATCTTTTTCAGGAATGTCTTATAGTTTTCAGTGTACAGGTCTTCCACCTCTTTGATTATATTTATTGCTAAGTGTTTTATTGATTTCAATGCTATTGTAAATGGGATTGCTTTTTAAATTTCTCTTTTAGATAGTTTATTGTTAGTGTATAGAAATGCATCTGATTTTTGTATGTTGATTTTGTATCTTGCAACTTTACTGAATTCATTTGCAACTGGTCTGGGAACAACACTTTTAAAACAACTACCTTTTAAAGAAAAAAAAAAATCTAAACCAAAGAACTGTTGATTTCTGTAGCAGTATAAAGGACATACAAAATCTCCAAGAGGAAGGGTTTTTTCCTTGCCCTGGTCTGCCTACTATAGAAAGCCATGCAATTCTGTATAGAATTCCCCATCCTCCTCAGTTACACACAGAAGAGGCAGTTGAGACTCAGAAAGGTTATGTAACTAGGAGACGCTGACCCTAAGCCCAGGGCTCTGTGATTTCGAGGCCCCTGCCTGTGTTAGTGGTCGGTGGGAAGTAAGCAGCAAAGGCCAACTTATCATCATGCATACTTTGTTTAACAGGATGAGGCAGCGGATCTATGTACTGTATATACTAGTGTTGTGTGTAGGAGAAACCTGGCCTGAAAGGGTTAAAATCCCTACAAACCCTTTGAGAATTGAGCATGAATTACTTCTGAATGAACACTGTAAAACTGCAGGATGTCAGGATACTATACATAATGTTTAGAGAAAACAGCCCACTGATGTTTCTTCCTCTTGTGTCCCACAGAAAACAAGGTTAAGTTTATCATCCGGGTCACTGGAGTAGTACAGTCTAATCCTGGCTGGGAATTCAGCTTCTACGATCCAAGACTGATAACAGGACATCGTACTCCTTGGAATGCACTGCTTCCTAGGTTGCCTGATGTGTTGCCTGGGTTTCTTTCTTCTATGTTCTTGACAGGTTTGTTCATCAAAGCAGTCTCATACACAATCATCACTGCCTAGACGAAAATCAATTCCTGTCATCGTGAAATAGCCTCATTAGTGAGGGGGCAGAAAGTAAAACAAACAGCATGGAGGGGCTTAATTATCATAGGCAGTGACCAATAATTGATAATTTCATAAAGAACACAGAATTCAATTGTTTGATAAAAACAATGTTCTGTGCACACCTGGTTCTTATTCAGAAAGTACTTGTTCAGATGTGACTTGGGTTGTACACTAGATAGTACACGGAGGCAAAATTTTAGAAATAGACCAGACACACTGACTCTGGTAATTATCCTGAAGTATAAATTATCCAAAAATACAATGACTAATACAAGGGCCCAGTAAACAGACTTTTCTCTTCTTTAGAGATTCCTGAGGTCTGGCTTATTTTAGTAAACACACTGACCACATGTTTGACTAGCTAATCAGCCAAAACAGAGAAATGAAATAAAGACAGTTTTCTGAGACAAAAAAAGGTCAGAGAAAGGAAGTTAAAAAAAAAAGAGGCTTGGAACAAGAGAAATTGAGAGTTTGCGATAGAGTGGGGTATATGAGTTTCTTAGAGCTGCCAAAACAAAGGACCACAAACTTGATGGCTTAAACAACAGAAACTTACTGTCTCGTGGTTCCGATGCTAGAGGTCTGACACCAAAAGTCCACAGGGTTGGTTCTTTCCGAGGGCTGTAAGGGAAGGGCCCTAATCCCATCCTCTCTCCTGGTTCTGGTATCCTTAGGCATCCCTTGGCTTGTAGACGGTGTTCTTGTATCTTCACATCATGTCCTTCGTGTTCAAATTTCTTCTTTTATAATAATTCCAGTCATATTGGGTTAGGGCCCACCCTAATGATCTCACTTTAACTTTATTACCTCTGAAAGACCCTATCTTCCAACGAGGTCACATTCTGAGGGACTGGGGGCTAGGACTCCAATATATACATGTATATATGTGTATCTATTATATATCTATAAATAATATACATATGTTTTTGGTGAGAGGGTGGGGGCTATAACAATGTATAGCAGGAGGAAAGGGAGAATTGTGGGTAAGAGAAAGGAAAAGGGGGAAGGTAAAGAAAGAAAGAGACTAAAATATGGGCAAAACAAATGGGTGAAATAATGGAGACAAGAGAGTGAGAAGAGTGATTTTCTTACCAATTATGGGACTCCGGGTACATGCCCATCCCTGGCCAGCCGCTGACAGCTGGGCAGCTGGTAAGCCACATCCAGCCACTGTGTGGATTAGAGGTGGGCAGCCCTTCAGCGTGGACAGAACACTGCAGGCCATGGCACCTGGTGCAGTGCCTGGTCCACGTAACTGAGCATTACGGCGCCACGAGAACAGTCCTGTGAACTCCTTGTCCCCAGTGACCTAAAGGGCAGAGTCCTCAGTTTTAAAAGCCAGTAAATGGAAAGGCGATGCAGAATTTGTTAGGGTTTGGATTATTAAATTATTGGACTCTGTAAATGTTGGTTTTGCTCTGAATGTAGGACATAAGGAGACACAACTAAATGAGATAAACAGTTCTATTCACCCACCAGTCTAACTTTAAAAAATAAAAACAATAAGCCAAATTGATAGCTTTTTAATATTAATAGGTTCTACCACTTCCTAGATGAATGACATATAAATTGAAGAGAATTCGATGATTTCAAATGAAGTCTTTCTGGCTCTCCGATTTTCAAATACAATGTGACAGGGGGAGAAGTCCATAGAAAAATAAACATTTATTTTAAAGATGCATTTGAAATTGTTTGAACTGCTAGGAACCTGAGTGTGAGCCAAGCCTGAAACAGTGGAGCTATGCAACTGGAGAAACTTCTTCTGCAGGTCACATACCAAACATGTGTGAAAGGTGCAAAGAGGCCGGTGAGACTAATCTAGGCTTGTCAAAGTTTCTTGTGTGTTTTTCTAAATTCTCTTGTTTCTATTGAAATTACTAAAGCAATAGTCATCTGTTGCGAAAAGATCAAATAGTATATCGATGCCAACAAAAAATCAGCTTTTCTTTCTCTCTCATCTCTAATCCATCTTTCCATAAAAATTTCACTGTCCAAGTTTAGTAAGTAATATTTCTAACATTTCTCTGCAAAAAGTATATATTGTATGAGAATGCAATTCTATTTTTGCAGAGTAGGATCATACTCCATGAATTGTTTTCCCATGCCTAGTTTAGAAAGTTTGGAGAATAGACAGAGTAGAGAGGAGTGAAAACCCACCTATCGTTTATAATCTGTCCCAAAAACCACCAATGAGAATAATGAATATATATTCTTATGGTCCATTCTCTTTTCACAGATATTTGTTTTGCTCTACTTAATTTGGATCCTACTGAGGGTTATACTTTCTTTTTGTTGTTGTGCAAATAATATATAGTCACAGTAAAAATAAAGTTAAAAAGGAGGAGATACAGATGAAAAGAAGAAAAAAAGCATCTATAAATCTGCTATCCCTAAAATTATTTTCGTTGTTTACATTTTTGTGTACATCACAAAGGACTTTTTAACCTACTGTGATTTCAACATAAAAGGGTAGGTACCATCAACAAATCTTGATAGATTTGTGACAACCTAAATGTAGTTTGGGTTACTTACGTAAGATCTATACATATGTCTTGAGTCAGGGAGGAAAAGAAGTAGTTTTCTAACCTACAATGACCTCAGAGTCAGCGCTTCAGGACTATTTCCTCTCCCTTCCCTCACCTGGCTCCTTCCACCAAAGAACAAGTTTCAGACAATGGGGCATTGGCTGCCTTTTCATCCCTTAGAGTTTTTTAGGCATTTTGTTTGTTTTCTTGTTTATCTTTTAATCAGATAAAAGTAAAAAAAAAAAAAACAAGACAAAGGGAAACACATACTTACACTTCCAGGTCAGAAGTGGAATTTCTGACCTGAAAGCAAACTGTTTGTTTTCGCTGACATTTAGGAAGCAGCTCTCTTTTCAAGTGTCTTCTAACACCCAGGACCATCTTGAATTTTCCACACTAATTTCACACCCACCCACATACCGCCACATGCCTTGTCACTAAGGTGTTTAAGCTATATCAAATAATTAATACTTTTTTTTTAGATTAAATAAACCTTTATAAGTTAGCCAGAATAAACAGTGCATAAACCTGTTTTGAAGTCTCCACCGAGTCCCAGTTCTTTGTACTTTTTAAAAAATATCTTTTTATTATTTATTGATTTATTTATTTTGGCAATAAACATTCATTACATAAACATTCCTTACTATTTAAAATAAAAAAAAATATTAGTCACACATAACCCTGCTTCTTAACAAAGGGATAACCATTGTTACTGACATTTGGTTATATTTTCTTCTAAATGATTCTATGCAGATATGTACTTTAAATCATAATATATACATGATTTCAACTGCTGTGCTGTGTTTCACCACATAGTAACTACTATTGTGAATGCTGATGTTTTAATAGAAATAAAAAAGTCAGCTGTATTAAAAAATATATCTGTCTCACTAAACATTAATATTTCCTCCATCAGTTTATTTCCATCCTGATGATCTTGGCTGAGTGGTTCTTAGCCTCCTCATCTTGACTCTTAGCCAAAACCCTGGAGCTCCCAGTTAGGGTTTCGAAGACCGCAACAGAATTTCCTTCCCATCTCCCAGCTACAGGCTTTGATATTGTTGTTTTCCTCTTACTCATAGTGGGTTTTCCCTCTCTGCTTTTTGATAATCAAAGGTATTTGCCTTTATAGGGGTCCTATTAAACTTCTAGTTCTGAAATACACTGCCCCGCAACCCCCTTCCCTGTAAGGCTGCAAAACAATCAGCAGCCTCACTGTCATCTCTGGTCTCTTCATCTCTCAGTTGTCTATGTAGTCCCTCAACAAATTTTATTGAGCACCTCTGAAGGGGAGGCTTTCCCTTAGACCAGGGGTATCAAACTGGTGGCCCGCAGGCAGCATGCGGCCCCCAAGGTAATATTTTGTGGCCCATGATGCTCTGAAATAAAATGAAAATAGAAAAAGTTGTTATGAAGAAAATAGCGCTTAGGGGAGATCGAGGCAATACCGTACACACAATCCCCTTGTTAACCCTTTAACTACTGAAGACGAGTATACACGTGGCCCAGTGCCTTTCCTGGGGGCCTGTGGGCGTGTATAAATGCGCTGACTCAGTTCCGGCGACGTTTGTAAATGTGACGTGGCCCGCATGAATCTTGCCTGTTGCACCAAATGGCCCGTGTTTTGAGTTTGACACCCCTGCTCTAGACTGAGACTACAACAGTAGCTAAGACCCGCCCTCCCCCACCCCGGTCACTAGCCTAGTAGCTTCAGTCCACAAAGCTGTACTGCTTATTCAACTGTAAGCTGCTTAAACACAGGAACTACGCCTGTTTCCCCTGAGCCTACAGCAGGTCTTAGCAAAGAGCCTTTGTCACAGTAGTAACTTAATACTGTAGCTATTTGCCAAATGAAGGAAGGTAAACAAATTACTTCAGAATAGAAATTAGTTTTGCCACAATGTTTGCAGATTATTTATTTGAGAGAGGGCAACTAGCCCTAGTAAAAACACAGACATCTGTAGAAGGCACAATAAAACCCAGACATTAATAGGTTAGTGGGAATAAATTTTCCAACCAACTGACTTCTCATTTTGAACTGGGAAAGAAGAAAGAGGGAATATCTACTTTGTATCATCCAGGATTCTTTAGGTCAGAAATGGAAGTTGTGTGGGACAACCAGGGAGCAAAAGATAGTGCCTGAGAGCAAAGGGCAGGGTAGGAAGCCTTAGAGGACAAACTTTGCCAATCTCACAGTTATAATCTAATCAAAATTTTTGTAAAAAGAAAGGTACGCAACCCACAGACTATTACAAATGTTTGTGAAGAGCCTCTGGCAGTAACTATGAAAGCCACAAATCACATGCCTTACCCCATTTGGGGGTTAGGAGACAAAGATAGAATAAGGCTCCCGTGGCCTACAAATGCACATACTCGTACGGATTTACTATCAGATTTACAGAAAAGGACCCAGTGGGAAATTTCCTCTTAAGCAATATTTAGCTGCTGAAATTCTTGGTTTTGTGAAAGCCAGAATAGCAGCAAACTTGGAAATGTGAACAATGGAGGTAAAAACTACAGCTTGGAGGTAAGCCAAAATGTGACATTCTTGTAAATAAGCCCTGTAATTTTCCTCATTGAGATCCTACTCTTTAATCATTCACATATGCCTTAATGGAAAACAGATGCAAGATCAATTTGCAAGAACTGGCATTCATTAAAAATGCACAATTAGAGACTCTAAATTTTTTTACAAATTTGAAGCTGAATTGGCATGGAACTAACATATAAAAAGAACTAGACAGAACACATTTCAGGTAAGACCTGGTCAATTCCACAGTACTTACTGACTTGCCAGCTTGAACCTTAGGTGTCTCAGGTTTTCCTTTTGGAAGCTTTTGACTGTCTTTGGTCAAGTGGCTTTCTCTCAGTGTCCGGAGCAAGAAAGCAAATAAAATAATAAAGGGCAGGGACATCTAGAATTTTGTAAAAGCACACATACACGTACATTTGTACAAGCACTGATAAGCACTCACAAGTAACTTCATTGTGTAGTTATTAAAATACCTTAATACAGTTTAATTAGGGTATCTAGTTCGAAAAACAAACTAACTTTTTAAAATTTAAATTTAACTTCACTTCCTTACTTCAAAAAGCTTCTATGGCACCCTATTGACTGGATTAAAGTTTAAAGTCCTGGCAGGTTAGATCTCTTATAATCTACTCTTTAGCCTTCTCTCTTAGGCAACCCCACCCCCACCCTGGGCCCTGCTGCCTTTCTTTTCCTGGCACAAAGTGTACCTCCTCTGGAGAGTCTGCCCTAAAACTCCATATTGGGCCAAGTGCCTTTCCTCTATATACGCACGTCCCCCTCTGCCTAGTTCTGTCTCAAAATCTGATAACCATCTGCCCACACGCCAGTCTTCACTAAGCTGTGTGCTCCTGGAAGTTATGGGCACTATCATCCCTTTAGATCTAAAATGTAGCCCAGCACTGCATACGTTCAAAATGACTACTTGCTGGACTAAACAGCATTGCCTTTATTAAAACACTTACTGTATGTAGATGGCTAAAAGCCACCCACGTGGAAAGGAAGCCTGACTCTCGTCGCCGGGCAAATCCGCGTGGGGGCAGGCAGCCCATCAACGGAGCTGCACCTGTGCTAGAATCACAGCAGGTTACTACAGGCAGAAGCAGAACTGGCAGGAGCCATTTTTCCCTTTATTGATTCCCTTGCGTCTTGCCCTCTCAGCTCTTCCTCAACTCCTTGCACCATTCTTCATCTGAACACACAGGCGCCCATCACAGCAAAAGGGTCAATGGCCCACTAGACTAACTCTTGGCCCAAATGTGGGAAGGATTTAGAGACTGACTGGTTTGTATGGAGAGCTGGCACAGATTAGGGAACACAGACTTACAGCCTTCAAGAGCTGAACAGTACATCTAACTATGTGAAGAGCATTTAAATCCAGAGTTAAAAAGATAAAAATAGCTTCCTAAGCAACAAAAACATGGCTGACTGACGTATTTCACTGGCTGGTGTGCAGGTTCAGGCTCACAGGCCTAGGTGTTTGTTGAAATCTCCAATAGTTGTTTCATGGATTAATGGCCAGGAACCCAAATCACAAACAAAAATATCTTTTTAGGAAGAATTTACTGAAAAAAAAAAAAGAGAAAGAAAGAAAGTAAGAAAGAAAGAAAGAAAGAAAGAAAGAAAGAAAGAAAGAAAGAAAGAAAGAAAGAAAGAAAGAGAGAAATGGGGCTGTGGCATAGACATGGTTGAAAGAATATGGCTCCTACATATAAAATAACCCCACAATAAAGATGGTGACCCCCTCCCCACACACACACACACATACACACACAACACCTCAGAGGTCAAGGCCTCTATGACTATATTGTAGGTCCAATCATACTGATTCTAGTTTGTTCATTTTGCTTATTCTTGGTTCTCTATTTGTGTTATTTATGTGGCACCTTCCATAAGCCAAGTGTGAGCCAGATATTGGTATGGAGAAATGGATAGACTTGATTGCTCTTCAAGATTTATAGGGGACTAGAGTAAGACATGTATATTAAAAAGTGTGATGAAAAGAAACGGTGCGGTCTACGGAAGACAGTGCTCATTTCTACATGGGGAGGTCAGGGCAAGTCTTCCTGAGGGGATCGTCCTCGAGTTGAATCTTTATAGTTGAATGAATAGATGTTTCCTAGGGAGATAGGAGCCCAAAGTGAGACATTTGAAGTCACTTAAATGTGAAAATGATTTCAAAGAGCAGAGACGTGTGTGTGTGTGTTTGTGTGTGTGTGTGTGCGGGGGTCATTAGTAGTTCTTCAGGGCTTGAGAGATGTAGAGAAATAAAAAGACTAGAAAAAACAGAGACCAGATTATGCAAGCTTTAGAAGATTTTGAATTTTATTCTGTAAGGAAAAAAAATTTAGAATATTTGAGTGTATGGCAGGATGATTTTCATGATCATTAATTTGTGCTTTCCATTTTAACTGCCCAACCCACACCACTCTTCCTTCAAGAAGGCAGCCCTAGGCTTTTCTCTTGCCTTCCCATGGGAAGTTGGCAGGACCCAAAGAAGAAGCTGTTGGAAAAACAACATTCTTTCTTTTCTGTTCAAAGACTCATGTCTTGGAGATTATGCTCAGCATCCTGAGTGGGAGGGGACAGAGGAGGGTGTTTGGGAGAGAGAGGCTGGAGAGGAAGAGAGATTCCCTCTGGCTGGAAAGAGAATAGAAATTGGCAGGTCACCAAAGACTAGGAGACACAAACCTGGTGACCTGGATGGCAAGCATTCAGAGAGTTGCCGCAGAGAAGTCACTCCTGGGCAGTGCTGGCTGCTCCCTCCTAAGCAAATAACTCAATAGCTCAGTTGGCACAACAGCTAAAAAGATGCCCATACTTCAAGGGCCATGTAAGTTTGGGAAAGGAGGGTATCAGTGGCAGCCATAACAGAATGAATATTAGAAGCCACTTGCCATTTTTTCTGGGCACTGTGTAAGCTCCCTGATTCCTTGGGCTAGTCTAGGAAAAAGGGAGGCCTGTATTAGGTACTGTGATTGAATTTCCCACCAGCTGTTTTATATGACATGGTCAACCATGTTACAGAAGGGCAATGTTGGAGAGACTTCATTTCACTTCCATCACCTTTATTGCAATTGAGGAATTGGGTCTTTTCAGGAACTAGCAAAAAAGAGATAAGGGTTAGTGGCCAAGGGGTGGGGGAGTAGGGAGGAGGCATCAAATATATGGTGTTGGAAAGAGAACTGACTCTGGGTGGTGAGCACATAATACAATACTTAGACAATGTCATGTATAGTTGTACACCTGGAACCTATGTAATCTTTGCCAAACAATGTCACCCCAATAAATTTAACAAAACAAGTAAACCATGTTCAACATCAATAAACATTTTAATCAACCAAAAAAAAAAAAAGGAGAGAGAGAAGAGAGAAAGGGTCCATGAAGAAAACAGAATATTAGTCTTCCAGAAAGGTCAGCTCTTCCTAGATAGAGGGAGTGTATCTTAAAGTCTGTGCCCAGGAAATGAGGGATCAGCAATGGAGGCCACATGGGGCACACTCTCAACACCTTAGGAGAGGAGAATGCGAAGCAGCCTGTCCAATTCAGTTCAAGCTTGAATGTATCTGGGACCAGTAAAATACGGTATATATTTTTAATGTTGGTCCAAGGGTATACACTTTGTTGTAAGATGAGTCTGTTCTGGGGGTCTAATGTATACAACATGGTGACTATACTTAATAAATGTATTGTGTACTTGAAAATTGCTAAAAAGAGTAGGGCTTAAGAGTTTTTACCACATACAGTTCTTACCACATGAGGTGATGGGTACAGAAATTACCTTGATTGTGGTAATCATTTCACAATATATACGTATATTATATTATGTTGTACACCCTAATTATATACACTGTTTATCAACTATACCTCAATAAAGCTGGAAAAAGAAATAAAAATTAAAAATGTTTTAAATAAAACTAATAAATATCAGTTTTTGTCTTAAATATATATACAATCAGTTTTTGTTCTTAAAAAGCTATGAAAATGTTTTTTGAACTCTCACATGTGATCATAGATCTAAAAGAGAAACCTCAGTAGTATTGGATCCAAGTTCATGCCTTTAGGCATGAAGTATTGTTAAATGGATTAAATTTAGTTGTTAAAGCACTTATTCAATGAACATGGACAAGCACCGCTATCTTCCAGAAATCACTAAGAACTATGTAGAAATGTCTAGTGATGAGAAACAACTAAATGAGTAAAACTTGATAACAGTCGTTGGTAAGTGCTGTGTACTTGTACACGACTTTCGGGTTGCATGCCCTGCAACACGATCGCATTTCTCTGAGAACTCTCCTCTCTCTTTCCCCGCAGTACTGCCCCTTGGCAGATGTGTTTTGCAATTGAATCCAGCATCTGGCTTTAACTGATTATATCCTGTGTGGTCACTGGACTAAAGAAAGTCCAATTGAATTCTAACTTCAGGGAATTTAAAACTGGCCTTGAGAAATAGTCTCCTAGTCTGAGGTTGTCTCTCAGGTCAGCGAAAGTTCCAGTACATTATGTATTTCTATGAATTTCATTTTAAAATTCTAAATTATTCACATAAAGCTGTTCAGAATAACTTATCTTTTTAATATCTGCAGTACTATAGTGGCAACCTTTTTTCATTCCCGATATTAGTTATTTGTACCTTATCTCTTTTTTTAGATTGGTTTGGCCAGAGGTTTGTCAATTATGTTAGCTTTTCAATAAATCAATTTAGCTTTGTTAATCTTTTCTCATTTGTGCTTGTTTCTATTTTATTAAATTCTGATCCTTATGACTTCCTTTCTTCTACTTTCTTCAGGCTTATTTTATGGTTCTTTTTTTTTATAATCTTAAGATGGCTACTTTGCTCATAAATTTTTAACCTCTCTTTTCTATTACAACCATTCAAGGCTGTAAATTTCTAAATGCTGTTGGAATTGCATTCCATATGGTTCAAAACTATTTTGTTAGTTAAGCTGAAGTGTCTCTAATTTCTATTATGACTTCTACTTTGACCCCTGCACTGTTCAGAACGGTTTTTCTTATTTCCATATACATAGGAAAGTTTCTAGGTACCTTTTTGTTATTGACTTCTAGCTTTATTTCACTGAGATTAGAGAAATCTTACCCTTTGAAATTTTTAGAGAGTTGCCCAGGCTATGGCCAACTCTAAATGTTCCATGTTTGCTTGGGATAGTCTGCAAATCTTGAGCACAATATTCAATCAGTACTTGTTAAGTTGAATTTGCTAGTCATCTTTCAAATCTTGTACATATTTACAGGTTTGCTTTTACTTATTTTTTTTTTTAAGATTTATTTTATTGTTTTATTGACAGAGAGACAGAGAGAGAGAGAGACAGAGACAGAGACAGAGACAGAGAGAGAAGGGGCAGGGCCCAGAGCAGTCTCTATAGTTTAAGGTGACCAGACATCCACTTTTGGCGGGACAGTCCTGATTTTTAAGAATTTGTCCCGTGTCCCATGGCATTTTAAAAAAGTCCCGATTTTTGGAAAGAATGCACGACAAGCTAGGGAACGGTGGGAGATAGACCAAATTCCCCCCCCCCCCCCCCCCGGTCAATGGTGTCCCGCTTTACCGATGTTAAAATCTGGTCACCTTACTCTAGTTGTATGTCATCAGTTTTCAACATGGTTTTATTCTACACAGGTGGGTGCGGGCCACGCAGGGAGGGAACAGAGCTGGGGGTCCTGCCGCATGGGAAAATTGCCCTGGCAGGAACTGAACTGGGGCAAGAAGCACACCCCAGTTCAGCATGTGGGTTCACACGGGCCAGGACCAGGACTCGATCCTCAGACCCCAGAGCTGCAAAGTGAGCTCTCAACCTGCTGAGCC
Organism: Craseonycteris thonglongyai; assembly: GCA_004027555.1. Classification (NCBI taxonomy): domain Eukaryota; kingdom Metazoa; phylum Chordata; class Mammalia; order Chiroptera; family Craseonycteridae; genus Craseonycteris; species Craseonycteris thonglongyai. Next base: position 15,312 of record PVKE010011395.1, on the reverse strand, counting down.
ATCTCAGTATCCCAGGTTTGCTTTTCTTTTTCATTTCTTTCTGTTTTTTCCTGTGTCCTGTTAGTTCCCAATAGATAGACATGTGATAACATCTCCCAATATGATTGTGGGTTTGTTTATTTCTCCTTGGAATTCTTTTGCTCTTACATTATATATTTTGAGGCTTTATTATTAAGCTCATATAAATTTTATTTATTTATAATTGTTTGACAGAGAGAAGGGGGAGGGCCCAGAGCAGTCTCCACAGCTGTACATCATTAGTAGTGATAGGGTTTCATTCCACACAGGTGGTTGTGGGGCTGTGCAGGTGGGAACCAAGCAGGGGCCCTCCCACATGGGAAGTACACCCCAGTTCAGCATACGGGTTCACACATGGCCAAGGCTGGGACTCAATACTCGGACCCCACAGCTGCAAGGCAAGCGCTCAACCAGCCGAGCCATTCTGGCATTCCCTATTTTATTTATATTTTTTAAATATTTATTTTATTGTTTTTGAGAGAAAGTGAGAAAGAGAGAGGAGAGGAGAGGGGAGGGCCCAGTGCAGTCTTCATAGTTGCACATCATTAGTTATGACATGTTTTCATTCCACACAGGTGGATGTGGGGCCACATGGGTTGGGAACCAAACTGGAGGCCTCCCACATGAGAGGTGAGAACCTTCACCAGCATTCCTGCAGGTTACCAGTTGCAACACAGTTTAACTTATGGGGTTTACATGGGCCGGGGCCAGAAATTGAACCCTGGACCTCAGGACCGTGAGGCAAGTGCTCAGCTGCTGACTTATCCCAGCATCCTCGTGCTCGTATAAATTTTTTTTTTTTAATTGAACTGAACTGGAGGCCTCACCGCATTCGGGAAGCACACCCCAGTTTAGCATGTGGGTCCACACAGGCTGGGGCCAGGATTCAATCCTCGGTCCCCAGGGCTTCAAAGCAAGCACTTAACCCACTGAGCCATCCCGACTTCCCCTCGTATAAATTTTAAAGTGCTATATCTTGGTAAATTAAAAATTTCAGTACAAAGAGATTAACTAAAGTAATTTTTTTGCCTTAAAGTTTGTTTGATGTCTACTTACAGACTTCGGATTCCTATTAGCATAATATATCTTTTCTGTTTTTTAACTTTCTAACTTTTCTGTATCCTTATACTTTAAGTGACTCAAATAATAAGCAGCTAGACAATTTTTAACAACCCAGTATGACTATCTTTTAACTAGAGCACTTGGTTCATTTATAACTAATGTAATTATTCATATTTTAGATTTTATTCTCTACTATAATTATTGTGTTGTCCCATCTGTTCTGTTTCTTTTGGTCTTTGTTCCTGTTTTCTTTTGCACCAAGTAAGCATTTTTTGTTATTTCCTTTGTCCCTATACTTATTTGAAAGTTATATACTTTGTTTATATTCATTTCATGGTTAACCTACAGATTACAACATACATATTCATTTAGCTTATCAAATATATATGTTATCAAAACCTTTACCATCTCCCTTACAATGCAGTTCTTAGATTTTAACTACCACCATTATCAACTGCAGTGTCATTTGTAGTCAATATTTGTTTAGATTCACACATCTTATTTCATTTTCCCTTTTTGTACCTCAGACATTCAATTTTTGATCTTTGTTTTAACATAATAAACATTCTTTGAAATGTTTTTTAGTGAAAATCTGATAATGGCACACTTTTTCAGTCTAGTGCCTTTCAATTCCTTGTTTCTTCCATTTCACCTTTACTATTGAAAGATATTTTAGATTGATATAAAATTCTAGATTGCACATCACTATTGCTCAGCACTTTAAAGGTATGAGGTAAGATAAAAAAATATGGTGAATGTTTAAATAAAAAAAATTATTACAGTTAAAGACACATTGCCATTGTTCCCCTTCGCTTCGAACACACTTATGCCATGATTCTTACCACTTTCTGAAGCAGTTCTGGAAGTCCCCTTTTGTGAGTGTCTTTAGTTGTGTTGTTGTGGCTGCTTCAATGTCCTGAATTGCTTCAAAACATTTACTCTTTATGGTCATTTTGACCTTCAGGAAGAGCCATAAGTTGCACAGTGCCAGATCTAGTAAATAAGGTAGATGAGGACACTGTATATTTTTATTTGACAACAGGTGCCATACCAGAAGCAATGTGTGACCTGAGTGGATTCAGGACATCAAAGCAGCCATGACAATGCAACTAAAGACACTCACAGAAGAGGACTCACGGAACTGCTTCAGACAGTGGCAAGAATGATAGGATAAGAGTATTTGAAGCAAAGGAGAGTATTTTGAGAGGAATTGATGATAATGTGTTTTTTACTGTAATAAATGTTTTTTATTTAAACATTCACCATATTTTTTTATCACACATTGTGTCACTCCAGTGTATTCTAAGTTCCGTTTTTACTCCTGAGATGTCAGCTGTCATTCTGTTACTCCTACATCATTTTTCATCCTATATCATTTTTCTTGGCTTGTTTTTAGATTTTCCCCTTTGTCTTTAGTGTCTACAGTACTTTTATGTCCTTTATGTAGATTTTTGTGTGTTCTTCTTGGGTTCATTGGGCCTCTTGGGAAAAAAAAATTCTATGCATTGGACACTGAATCAATTGTTAAAAGTGTTCTATTATTACAACTTTAAATATTGTTATTACCAGATTCTCTTTTCCCTTTCTTTTAGAAAATCTAATTAAAAACAGCTTTAAAAAAATTTTTTTTCAAGTCTTTTAAGCTCACTTTCCATTTTATATTTATTTTATGCTGCATTTTGGATAATTTTTTAAGACTTGTCTTCCAGTTTATTAATGCACTCTTTAGCTAAATAAATTTGTTAAACCTGGTAAGTTCTTAAATTTTAAGTATTATATTTTCCACTTCTAGACTCAAGCATATATATGCTTGATTACAATTTTTAATTTCTTGTTCCCTGTACGTATCTTTAATTTTGTCTTTTATAATGCATATATAGTATGCACAGTAGTTTATATTGTGTCTGATAATGCCAGTGTCTGAAATTGTTGAGGCTCTTTGCGGTGGTTGCTAGTATTCTTCACGTTTGTGAAGCATTATTTTCTTGTGTGCTAAAAATGTTACGTGTTTGTAGCATGTGTTCTCAGGAAAAATTATTCCTAGAAATTCTTTGAGGATTGTGATAAAGGTGAGCTTTCTCTGGACAGAGTTTGTTTTCCTCTGCCATGAACCCATGAGCACTAGTGGTTTGAGATTCTTTAATTTAAAAAAAGCAAGAGTCTAATGGTTTGTGATCGATTTGGACTATCTGGTTGATTTGGGCTGCAAATCCACATGAGGTAGTTTACTTGACTGCTCTTAAGTGACAGTGTAGCTGTTTGGGGTGTTCCAGCCCTGTGGGAGATTGCCTTTTTGGTTCCTTACCTTCGGAAGGTCTGGGCTTTATCTTCTATCCCTGTCTATCTGTACCTTATGCTTATGATCCCATAAAAACTTAGACTCAATTTATGAGATTTAATTAATGCCCTCAAGGCAGAAGCAACTCCCATGTTCCACTTGTATCTCTGGGCCCCCATGTTCACTTAAATGTAGTACTGGTAAAATCTCTTTTTTTCTTTTTTTGCCTCTTAGATCATTTTTGATATTTTATCAAAATTAGTTCTCAATTTTAGAAAGGTTAGTTCAGATATTAAGCCAAATGTATTACTAAAAAGAGAAGTTCCACTTCTACCTTAAATAGTAACTCAGCTGTTATTCCTTGAAGATAATTTTCTATTTTCTTTAGAATTCTAAAGTGACAGTTATTTTCTCTCAAAATTTCAGATATTATTTACTATTTATTATTTATTTCTTGGACTCTATTTTGCCAGTGTTTAGTATATAAGTGTTTTAAGGTTCATTACTACATTCTGTGCCTGATTGTTTTTTTTTTTGTTTTTTTGTTTTTTTTTTATCTTTTCACATTTATAGAGAGAAATTATCTTTTTGTCTTCAATGCATAGTTATTTCTATTTTACTTTTGACAGATAGAGAGAGAGACAGAGACAGAGACAGTTAGAGAACCGAACTGTGGGAACTCCCCAGCTCAGCACGTGGGTCCTGCCTGGGCCGGAGCCGGGATTCGATCCTCGGT
>PVKE010011395.1:0-11118 GCA_004027555.1 Craseonycteris thonglongyai | reverse complement strand
TAAATGTTTTAAGGTTCATTACTACATTCTGTGCCTGATTGTTTTTAAGACTGTTATTGTTGTCTATAAAATTATATCCCAGCCCAGTTTTAGCTAATTTCATAAATTTTAATATATTCTATTTTCATCATAATTTACTAATACGTTTTCTAAAATTTATTCAATTTTTTATTTAACCTATGCACTATTTAGACGTATATTATTTAATTCCAAAACACTTGGAGATACTCAACTTATCTTTTGTTATTGACTTCTAGCTTACTTCCACTGTGGTAAGAAAATACACTGTTTTTTAATTGCTAAAATATGTCAACACTGGCTTCATAGCTAAACATAAGGTTAAATTTGGTAAACCGTACACAAGTGTTTGAAAATAATATATTGAATAATAACTCTCAATATTTCCCTGTCCCCAGCCCTGGGCAACCATCATTCTACTCTGCTCCTGATTTGACTATTCTAAGGATCTCTTATAAGTGGGATCATACAATATTTATTGTCTTTTGAATGACTTATTTCATTTAGCATGTCTTTAAAGTTTACTTATGTTGTAGCATGTGGCTAAATATTCTTTCTTTTTCTATTGCATGTGTATACCCCATGTTGTTTATTCTGCTGATGGACACTTGAGTTGCTTCCACCTTTTGACTATTGTGAATAATGCTGCAATAAACACGTGTGTACCAACAGCTCTTTGAGACACTGCTTTTAATTCTTTTGAGTGTACCCCCAGAGAAAGAATTACTAAAGATTTTATCTTTAACTTTTTGAGTAATTGTTATACTGTTTTCTATAGTAGCTGCATTATTTTACATTTCCACCAACAGTGCACAAGAGTTCCAGTTTCTCTACATTCTTGCCAACACCTATTCTTTGCTTTTTTTTTTTTTAATAGTAGCAATTCTAATAAGTATGGGGTGAATTTTATGTTTTGCTTTATACGTTTTGAACTTAAGTTAGTAAGTGCACAAACACTTAAATTTGCTTTAAAGATTTATTTTATTGGGGAAGCTGGGACGGCTCAGTGGGTTGAATGCTTGCCTTGCAGCCCCAGGGTCTGAGAATCAAGTTCCAGCCCCAGCCTGTATGGACCCATATGCTGAACTGGGGTGTGCTTCCCATGTGGGAGTCCCCAGCTCACAGGGATGCATCTCCCATGCAGGAGGCCCCTGGCCCAGTTAACTGCCCTTGTGTGGCCCCACGCCCATTTGTGTGGAATGAAACTATGTCAAAAGACATTGATGTACAACTATGGAGACTGCTCTGGGCACTCCCCCTTCTCTCTGTCTCTTTCCTTCTATCTCTCTCACTTTCTCTCACACAATATAATAAATCTTATTGTTTTGACAGAGAGAGAGAGACAGAGAGAGACAGAGAGGAAGAGGAAGGGCCCAGAGCAGTCTCAGTAGTTGTATGTCATTAGTTGTGACAGTCTCATTCCACACAGGTGGATGTGGGGCCACATGGGGTGGGAACTGAACTGACTCAGTAGTCACCAGTTGCACCACAGTTCAGGACATGGATTTGAACAGGCCAGGGCTGGGATTTGGTCCTTGGACTTCGAGATTGCAAGGCAAGCAGTTAACCTGTTGAGCTATCCGGAATTCCAACACTTAAATTTTTATAAAGAATTGACTGACTTTTTATAAAATATCTATCTTTCTCTTGGATAATTCTTGAATTGGGGTGTATTTTGTCTGGTAGTAAAGCTACATTGAACTTCTTTGTATTGGTTCTGGCATATCTATCTTTTTCTTTCAAACTCTCTGTGTCTTCATATTCAACATGCAGCAGATAATCAATCTGAGGCATTTTAAAATTTAATAGTATAATCTTAATCTTTTATAATTGGAATATTTTATTCATTTACATTTCATACACTTACTGATAGTTTGAATTGTAACCTACAAGCTTCTCTTTCTTTTCAATTTGTCCATTTATATTTAATTTCTGGGTTTCTCATAGAATCACTGTTTTCACAAGTTCTATTCAGTTCTTTTCAAATCTGTTTTGTCTCTTTCTGTAGCATCCTGGTTCATTTCCTTTTTTGTTTTTTTTCCTTTAGCTTAGCTGTTATCTTAGGAGCATAGTTATTTTATAATCTCTTAAAGCTGATTACCTTAATTTTATGAGGGGAGAGTACCAGTTCCCCTTCTTGTGTCATTACCTCTGCCTTCCGATAGGTATTTTTTCACCCTATCATGTGTTTTCCAAATTTTCCATTGAGCTTATCATCAGATTTCTTTTTTTCTCTTTCCACTAGAAAAATCAGCACTGAGTAGAAAATATCTTCTTCCAAATAAAATATTCTTCAATCAGAACCCCATGCTGAGCCATATTATGCCTGGACTAAGTTGCACACTGATCTATTTGCCTAGCATTTCCATACCACATGAGCAATCTAAATTAGTTATCACATCCATAAAAAATGCACGTTTGAGTTTTTTTATGTTTAATAGAAAACTTTGGCCTAATCCCAAAGTCAGGAGGAGAGAAGATTCCCTGCCATGCTCGAGGCCAGAATATAGAGCTTTTCTAATATTCCCCCTGTGAAGGGGATAACTATTTGGGATTTTGGCTTTGTACAGAGTTTTGGCGCATACTATATATTCTATTTGGACCCTAGACCATGTCTCCTGTCCTTGCATGTATAGCAAAACTCAAGTCTCTTTCCAATGAGACCCATATTGTAATTTAATGTCACCTCATGCTGTCTTAGCATTATTTTATGTGCTCATCATTCTGTTAATATACTGTGTTGTTGGAATCTAAATTTTTAAAAAATTATTTTCTTTAAGCTCAGCCTCATTCGTTAAAATTTTTTTCAAATTCATTTATATTTGTATCAGGAAGGGAGATAGAGAAATCCACATTTAGTTAATGATGATGGTAGAATTGTAAGTCTCATGCCAAATAATTCAAATGATGTCTAATGTCCCTTACATACTTGAAATTCGATTATTTTCAGTGCTCATATTGCTCTGTCAAATGCATATACATTCACATTAAATTCCTGTAGTTCTTACCTGCTACTGATGCCTTAAATACCAGAGAATTTTATCATAAGAATTTCTACCACAGAGAATTTTATGGTTGTATATTTATAAAGTGATGGGCTCAAACCAATTTTTACACATCTCTTAGTGAACTTCTGATACTGTGACTGAGCTTTTTGTCTAGCTTCCTTTCCAAAAAGTAATCTCTATGTTGGCGATCATAGCCATTAACTCTGTTTACAATTATTTCATCTCTTCCTTCTTTGAAGCATATGATAGAATTATCATTCTCCTCCATCTTAAATTGAGAGGTAGCAATATGATTTGCTTTGGCCAGTGACTGTGAGTAGATGATACCACTTCCTATTGGAAGTTTTGTGTCTCATCACATTCTCTTTCCCCTCTCCCATAGAAACTGACAGTGTTACTTCTTCAGTCTAGGTCCCAGAATGAGAATTGCGCTGAGTACAATTTCTATCTGATATATAGTTGACATGAAGTCTGAGTGAGAAATAAGTCTTTGTTGTCTGTTATTGCAGCAAATTTAGCTTTTCCTGATTGATTCAAGAATAAATGGTGCAGCTTCTTTTTCATTGTATTTCTTATAGCTTAGCAGAAATCCTGGCAAAGTAAATGTGAATGAATTGTTGAATCAAGTTGTAGAATCAGAGCTCTCTAATCCCTGTGGTAATTGTGCAAAGATGAGGGCTCTAATTTTCTATGACATTTGGACTTGAATCCTCAATATATATCACCTATCTTTCTAGCTGGAAGGAGGGAGGAATATTCTACATTTGACTTAGTCACAAATATAAATTATTTTGTTTGGCAAAAGCCCATTTGGAAAAGAAATACAAAAGATTTTCTATTGGCCTGTGAGAAATGGTGCAAAGTACAAGGGAGAAGAAGAGGCAAAGTTTGTAAGTTTTTGTTTTTTAGTTCAAAATAATTGGGAAAGAAGCATCTCTGATTGCAGAATTGTGTACTTGGGAAAGATTTTGACATCTATTCAGTCTAGCCCATTTTCTACAAGTGACCTATCTGAACAAAAAGATGTTTTGTTCTCAGAGACTCTGAGGCCATTCTTGTTTTATGAAGTAAGATGATCAGATCTACTAAAAGAATGCTATATTTTCATGGTCAGATAAATATTATAGATTTCCTTTTTCAAATGGGTGAAAATGCTACATTAGTTATCAGCCAAACACACAGAGACATTTGAGAATGAAAGAGCACATGATTACCAATTATACCGGACAACTGGCATAAACTGATCTTTGCCTGGGAAAACAATAAAGAGCTTACAAATAGTGACACTTATGAATGCTAATTTCATAACACATAATCAAATCTTTAAGTCCTTTGTTCTGAGGGGAACTAACAAACCGAGGGACCAAAAAGCCAAAGGAAGGGTATTGCATCCCTGGCTAGACATTTCAATGGGTAACATCATTTTTCCATTAGCTGAATTTCACTAAACTTTCTTCAGACATACCTAGTGAGTTATTTGTTAGTTTGTTTGTTTGTCAGAGAGAGAGAGAGAGAGAGAGAGAGAGAGAAGGGGTGAGGGCCCAGAGCAGTTTCCATAGTTGTACATCATTAGTTTTAACATAGTTTCATTCCACATAGGGAAAGAACCAAACTGGGGGCCTCCTGCATGGGAGGTGAGAACCTTTACCACCATCCTGGTGGTTACCAGTTGCACTGCAGTTCAGCATATGGGTTTGTATGGGCCGGGGCTGGGATTTGACCCCTGGACCTCACAATTACAAGGCAAGTGCTCAACCTGTTGAGCTATCCCATCATCCCCTTAGTGAGGTTTTTTTATTTCTTTGTATAAAGGCAGGAACTATTTGCCTGGCCTAGAAGGTCTGTTTCTCCCCAGCAATCCCTCATTCCAAGACCAAGGTTAAGTGTCATTTCCTTTGGAAAGGCTTCTCTAACATCCCTAGATGTAGCTATTTTGGCGACTGGGTTTCCCCAGCACAGTGTGGACACTTCTATAGAGGAATTAGTATATTATATTCTAATTCTCCATTTATGTCTACCTTTCTTCATGGGCTGCTAAAGGGTAAAAACCGTGTCTTATTTTCTATTGTGTCTTTCAGAGAAAACCTTTCTCCACCCCTCCACCCCTTTTCTTTTGCCCAAAAGTGAACTGCTCAATAAATTATTGAAAGAATGAACCCAGAGAAGTACTTATTTAGAAAAAGATTACATTTACAAGGCATAATCTTTCCCAGCTTGAGCAAGAGATAAAAGAGAAAAAGAATGAACTGGTATACAAGCTGTTCCCTGCTTCATAAGGGAATAAATAAAGAGTGATTCTGAGTTGGGGGCAAGGGAAAAACAAAACACAGTTCCTTCATTTTAATTACATTTGGCTGTGGTGCCATTTCTGGATGGATCTCACAAAGCTGTAACTGCTGGAAGCTGTGTGTTTATTACTAAAGGGAAAACAATGTAATATAGTAATCTTTAAGGGTTTTTTTAAAGACTATTCTTGGTACAGCTTCTAAGAATGAAGCTCAATGGACATCATATCCCCCAAGTGGTAATTATAGAAATTAGACATATGGAGGACTCTTCTGGTCAACCCTCTCAGCACGACATGCATTTTTATTTAGTTCCTGTCATGTCCCAGAAGTGGGCAGAGCTCTTAGTTGAGCAGAACAAACTGCTTTGGAAATACAAGGCAGACACTTGGCTAATACAGCGTGATGGCCTTGGGAAGGGATTGGGACTTGACAAATGTTAACTTAGCAGCTAGTTGAGGCTGAAGCCTGCACTGTTGAGGAGGCACCTGTGTTTATGCAATGCACATCTCTTCTCCACAGGAGCTGCGTTTGCCTTAAGCTTTTGGCAGGATTTGAGTTGAGCTCACTGAGGCATGTGGCAGGACAAGGCCATCCTTCTCAGAGTCAGAAGTCATACTGCTTATGAAAAATAGCATGGGGCACAGAAACTTGTTGGGTTACTCTAGGTTCTAATTCTGGACTGATATTTTGAGTACGTTAGAAGCATTAAACATCTGTTTCTTCACCTGGCTAGAGTTTTCATAGCATGAGGTAGTAGGGAGGAGTACCAGTGATATGGGAGGTGACAGCAGAAGGAGATGGTGCCAAAAGGGCATCATACATCTCTCTGTGCTGAGTCTGCCTCAGCCCGCACCATCCTCACCTCCATTCCTTCAGCAAGTGTGCCATGGAGCTGCATTAAGCTTGTGGCATTGTGCTAAGCAGTGCAGAACAAGTGACACAAATGACTGCCTTGGATCTCAAGACCTCACAGCCTAGCAGGGAAGGCAGCTGCACAAACAGATCATCATCTCTTCTTGTGATAGGTGTGCTTTGGAAAAAGTGTATAGGAGGTCATGTGAATATGGAAGAGGAAGTTGCTAATTCTGTGTGGTTATAATTATGGAGGAATTGAAGATTGGAAGTCTTCACAAAAGGCTCTGATAGGGGAAAAGACCCCTCTTTAAACCCCCACTTCTTAATTAATTTGTTATTTTTTTAATTTTATTGTTTTTGACAGAGAGAGAGAGAGATACAGAGACAGAGAGAGAACTGAACTGGGGGAACTCCCCAGTTCAGCATATGGGTCCACATGGGCCGGGGCCGGGATTCGATCCTCGGTCCCCGGCGCTACAAAGTGAGCATTTAATCCACTGAGCCATCCCGGCTTCCCCAAACCCCCACTTCTTAACCCTCATGCTGCCTTTCCAGTTTCATCACTCTAATCAAGGATAGATGGGATTTAGACTGGAGTGTCTCCTGCCCACTGTATCAGCAGATTACTTTGAAACTTGGTACCACTGGGAAACAACTCATGACCCAGCAAGAATTTCAATCCACCTTGTTTGAAGAACTGAACAAGACCTTCTGGATGGATCCTGAAACCCGTCCCTTTTTAGGGTGAGAGTCTCATGCTTCTCCAATAGGTAGGGACAACGACCACATCTAGCAGCAAGTAGATACAGAAGAAGAGACCTTCAGCCCCCCAACTTTTCATAGAGATTTAAGGAGATCACATCTCTCAAAAAGAAGGCTCGGTAGGCAGCTAGAATAGGGGCATCTCCAGACCCCTCCCATAGAGCCTGCATTGCCAGGGCGGTTACCACCCTATTCTCAGGAGATCCTGCCCCAGATTAAGCAACTATAGGAGGAGATAGATGGGAAAGAAAGCTAAAGAGGTGATGTAATGAAACCCCTGTCAATCAGGACTACCACTCAAAAGACCCCACATCCAAAAGGGTGTTCTCTTTTTCCCAAGGAAAGGCAATCTAAACTGCTCAGCCCCTTGTCATCTGCCTTTTGAGCCACTTCTTGTTTGAGGGTCATTTCTACCTCTTGGAAGTGTACTTTCTCTACTCTTACTTTCAATAAACTCTTCTTTCATCTCTGTACTTTGGTGTCTTGCTCAATTCTTTGTTCAGGACACCGAGAACCTGGACATCACACTGAGGAGAGCCCTATTCTCTGGTAACAGCTCCCCATTATAAAACTCTACCCTCAGGATGCCAGGATAGCTCAACACGTCGATCCCTAGCTTCCTAACCATGAGGTCCAGGGGTGGAATCCCAGCCCCTGGCCCACGCAAATCCACATGCTGAACTGCGGTGCAACTGGTAACCCCCAGGATGGTGGTGAAGGTTCTTGCCTCCCATGTGGGAGGCTCCCAATTCAGTTCTTGCCCTACGAGTTCCCACATCTAACCATGTGGAATGAAACTATGTCACAATTAATGATATACAGCTATGGACACTCCTCTGAGCCCTCCCCCCTTCTCTCTCTAACACACACTGTCTCAAACAATAAAATAAATCTTAAAAAACAAAAACAAACAAACAAACACTCCAATCTTCATGGTGTGGCATTCTGGAATCTCCAATATTGTGTCTTAGTCAGCTTGAGCTGCTACAAGGTACCATCGACTGAGGGTTGGGTGGGGGTGGGGGGCTTATAAACAACAGACATTTATTCCTCACAGTTCTAGAGGATGGGAAGTCCAGGATTATGGCACCAGCAGATTTGGTGTTTGGTAAGGGCTTCCTGTGTCTTCACATGGCAGAAAGGGGAAAAGGTTATCTTTGTGGTCTCTTTTAAAAGTGTACTAGTCCATTCATGAGGACTTCCCCCAACCCCTTAATACTATCACTTTGGGCATTAGATTTTCAACATATGAATTTTGAGGGAACACAAACATTTAATCTATAGCAATACATCTCTATTAGTCTGATTTCACCACCCATCATGTTTGACAGCATCTCTCTGCTCCATTCCATTTGCGTTATTCTCAGTTTTGTCCTGTTTCTTGGCTGAAGCACTCCACCTCTTCCTACTAAGCTGAATTTTCTCTGTTGAAGATTACCTTCAGTCACAGCTTTCTCTGATTATCTTAGCCCACAGTGGTCTTCCCATTCTGCACTCATTGTTTGGAATTCTACCTTGATACTTGGTTCTATCCTATATTATAACACCTCTTATACACTGTATTGTTATATAGTTCTTCTATTATTGATTTAATGTTATACTTTTCTCCTCAAATAAATTTAAAGGTGTTAAATGAAAGGAATGAATGGAAAACACAGGCATTTTTGTCCCTTGGGGGAGATTCAGGATGAAATGGTCTTTTTTCGTAACACCAGATTCAATATGGAGAGACTTCCCTTCCCCTGGCTGCTAATTGGGTGATATTTTTTCCTGAAGACCATACATCCACCACATATTAAGAAATTCGCCCATCCACCAAGTACTTGAGTGTTTACTAGGAACCACGATTTGGTGCCAGAGAAACTGATGTGAGTGCACCCCAAGCACAGACAGTCTCCATAGGAAGGCCAGCAGGGACAGGAGTGGGTGGAATGAGTGTTAACACACTTGTGCCTGTGAGGGTAGGAGCCCCAAAAGCCAGTTCTGTCACACAAGTGAGTCATGAGCTTATGAGGCAGGGGTGTCTGAGCTCTTCAGGGGTCCACCAGGGAAGGATATGGCTGGAGGGGGGACTTTTAGGAGCAAGAAGCAGTGTGAGCAAAGGAGTAAGCAGTCATAGAGCCCAAGGCAGCCCAGTGCGGACACACCCCACAAGTTTTAGCCGGGTCTTTGGAGCCCTGAACACCAGCTGCTTGGTGAATGTGTCTTGCTTTGGCCCAAGATGGCCCCTGTGTGTGTTCCTGACCTGATTCCTTTGTGACCTTGCGTATTTAAACAATTCTTTATTCTACCCTCACAGATGATTTGATTGATACTTTGGCAGGAGATATGAGTCCTTGGCTGGAAGTAATGTTCCCTCGGAATTCTTAAGGCAATTTCTGATTATTTCTAGCTTTTAGTGTGGCTGGAGTTAGATGCCATTTCTGGTTCTTGATATTTTATGTGTGCTCTTTTTCTCCCCTATTGGCACCAGAAGTGTTTACGACCCTCTTTTTGTTCCCTGGTGTCAACCAAAGTGTAATTAATTTGTTGTTGTTTTTAATTGACTTTAAGTTAAAAAATATAATAAATGTTTTAAAATTTATTTTGTTGTTTTTGACAGAGAGAGAGAGACAAAGACAGAGAGAAAGGGGAGGGCCCAGAGCAGTCTCCGTAGTTGTAGGTCATAGTTTTTGACATGGTTTCATTCCACACAGGTAGGCAGAGGGCAAGGGGTGCAGTGCAGAAATTGTGAGGGGGTCTCTCACGTGGGAGGCACTCCCCAGTTCAGCATATGGGTCCGCACAGGCCGGGGCTGAGATTCGATCCTCAGACCCAGGGCTGCAAAGTGAGCGCTTAGCCCGCTGGTCCATCCCGCCTTCCCCCTAAAAAAAACTAAATTTTAAAGCATTTCATGGACCCTTTAGAAATGGAGGTTAATGTTCTTGTTTTATTCCTTTAATAATTTCTCTCTCTCCATTAACTCCCTTCTTCCTTTTTGGAGTTTCTATTGAATAGATGTCTTATCATCGGACCCACTTCCCTAATTTTCCATCTTCTATCCTATTACCCAGCTGTTTGATCATGTGTTCTATGTCCTTGGGTTTCTGTAACTTTGTCTTCCAATCCTTTTATTGAGTGTTTTCTTTCTGTTACCATATTTCGATTTTCTTTTTGTTCTTTCTTACTTTGAGGCTCTTGCAAGGGCTCGCACTATTGTATCAGCCAGAAAGTCCTGAGAGGGGAGCCGGTACCTTCTGGATGTGGTGAGGCCAGCCCGGCTGCCACAGGAACTTTGTACCTCCTGTAAGTTCTTGAAATATTATTTACTATCGTGTCTTATTCCCATTTTCTTCAAAACCTATGAGTTTTCTTCTTTTTTTTTTATTGTTTTTGACAGAGAGAGAGAGACAGAGACAGAGACATAGAAAGAACTGAACTGGGGGCACTCCTCAGTTCAGCATATGGGTCCACATGGGCCGGGGTTGGGATTCGATCCTCGGTCTCCGGGGCTGCAAAGTGAGCGCTTAACCCACTGAGCCATCCCGGCTTCCCCAGTTTTCTTCTTTTAACTGTCATTTTTTGAGATTTTTCCGGGTAGAGTTGAGATAACCCTGTATGTTTAATCTGCCATTTTAAACTGACAGTCCCCTTTCTTATGTTGGAACTTCAATATCTCCTGACTGTTTTAGGAAGCTCCTCTCACCCTCATCCTCCATCTCATACCCAGTGCTGTGGTATAAGGTCACCAGACTTAGCAAATAAAAATGCAGGATGCCCAGTTAAATTGGAATATTAGATAAGACAGATATTATATAGAATATACATTTTGTTTTTGTGAAACTTAAATTCTTTTGCTCATCCTATATGTTGTTTAGAAATCCTACTGGGATAGGAACTTCTCACCCTAGCTTTGGCTCTGTAGAACCCAATTCTTTTTTTAATTATTATTATTATTATTATTATTGTTAAATTTAATGGGGTAACATTGGTTGGTAACAATTAGATAGTTTCCAGATGTACAAGTCCACATCACATCATTGCTCACCACCCAGAATCAGCTCCCCTTCCATCACCATATATCCAGTGTCCACTCCCCACCCCCACCCCCGACTCTCCCTCCGCCCTCCTCTCCCCTCTCCAGGTAACCACCAAACCATTGAGTATGTCCATAATGCTGGTGCTCTCTCCCAACTCCCCTCCCTTTC
>PVKE010011394.1:0-40381 GCA_004027555.1 Craseonycteris thonglongyai | reverse complement strand
GAGGACCGAGGATCGAATCCCGGCTCCGGCCCAGGCAGGACCCACGTGCTGAACTGGGGAGTTCCCACAGTTCGGTTCTCTAACTGTCTCTGTCTCTGTCTCTCTCTCTATCTGTCAAAAAGTAAAATAGAAATAAATATGTACTGAAGACAAAAAGATAATTTCTCTCTATAAATGTGAAAAGATAAAAAAAAAAAATAAAAAAAAAAATTAGTCATCTTATTTCAGAATTCTATGGTGATTACGAGTTTTTATCTTCCATATTACCTTCATGCTCAGCCTTATTTACTGATAGAATTACATACCCATCAAAAGCGTTCCTTGTCCTGATTTTTACCAGCAACTTCACCCAGGACCTGAGGACTGAATTCTAACTATTAAAAGCGCTTCTTTGTATTAAGTGTGAGCAGAGGTTAAAATAGTAATGTGTTCCTACCCGGTAATGCATTATCCTATTGCACATAGGAAAGACTAGGGCTAGTTACAGTGTGTGTGCATGTGTGTGTTTAAATAATCAGGAAGCAGGGCCCAAGGAAATTGGACTCATAAGTTCACATACGGGGAAGGGGTAAATCTGAACTGTGAAGCAGGACTGTGGGAAGCAGTCCCATGGGGCTGGGGGTGTGGCACAGAACAGCCCTGGGCACCTGAGAGGTGGGGGTTCCAAACAGGAAAGTTAGGAAGCACAGCTAGGAAGCAAAGTTTATGTAGGGTCAGCTCACTCCTTCCCTACTTAATGTACATAAACTGTTCCAATAACACATGTGATTCCCTTGGCAATGCTTTCCTGAGACAAATATCACTCCCAGTCTTCCAGGCTGAATTCCTGAAGGGTTAAACAAAGCATCAGCTTTCAGAAAATTCTTTCATCAAGATGGAATATCTAAAATGTTTTTTATTTAACTTTGGTGCTAGACCAGAGTGCAGCTTTAGGATTACACTATAAATAAACAAACTGAAAACTAGATGTCTCAATGACAGCTTAGACCAAATCTGTTCTTTTTTTGATAATTTTGTAGTGAATTATTTTAAAATGTTAGAAAAAAAAGCTTTAATTCTAAATTTCAACAGTGAGTGTATTGAAGCATCTGCAGTGACGTCTACTCTATCATGACACAGGTTGCACATCCTTCATGTGGCCTGTGTAAACTTTCTACTTTTCCATCTAATCAAATGTAAGGTATATGAAACTTTCCTATCAAAAGTTATAGGCTACAGTTCCCCTATATAATTTTTGTATAGCCTGCAAGTTTATAAACATGAAACATAAGCCCTGAAAACTACATTATTTTCTGTGTTGATTTTTTAAAGGAAACAGGAATTGATGAAGAAAGTGGACCTATTCACTCCTTGCTTTTTCTCACACTGTTCTCTCCAGTGGAGACAAATGTTGGTGGTCCCTGGTTATTATTTATTATCACAAAAGTTTCTTCAAAAAGATTCATCCTTCTTTTTCAGATGGTTAAAACAAAAGGTCAGGTATCAAGTAACCACTGTGTGCCTTGCCTTAAACACTTAGCATCAGATACAGCCACGACAGAAAGCATCATCCAAATATTATTTTCTTCACCGAAGTGTCAGAAAGCATTCATTTCTTATAAACACCATAACTAATACAGTCTGCACACTTCCTTAGGCCAAAATATAGCCATTTCACCGTAGGTTCCCATCTTTTCATGAGAATAAATAAAATACCTGCCCTTTGCAAAACAAACTTTCAACAGAAGAGAACAAATTAATTCTTTTTCACTTCACAATGAGAAAAACAGCTGAGGATCCTTAACTGAAGCAATGAGAGGACAACATAGTCCATATAATTCTTTCAAGAAGAGTCACCCATAAATACTTTCCAGTAGGAGAGACTTTGGGAAAATAAAGTGGATAAATAAACTTTTGGTGGACAAATTCCCAAACAATCATTTCTAAATTGAAACCATCATTGCATAAATCTAGCAGATTCCTTTTCTCTAAAAAAAATCAGTGACATTATCACAAGAAACAGTAAACTTTCTTTGTTTATCTTGCCAAGTAATATTTTATAATAGTTACTGGGCCTTAATTATGCAAGTTCCTTGTTCTGTGCCTGAATTACAAACATTTTATGCTTCTACCTTAGTGACAGCTTGTAATAATGATGACCTGAAACAAAATTAATTCCATCTTCACTTAATGTTGGCTTATTCCAAAATAAATGACGTTTCAATAATAACTTCTAAAACTTTGTGAACTTAGTAATCCTATGAAATTCCCTCAGTAGCTTTAATTCTTTTGTTTCTTTCTTATAAGACCCGATCATCATGTCAAATTATCTGCTCTTTACAAAAAATGTAACAGTGCAGTCTACAAACAAGATCAGAACCTCGGAAATGCCATAATTATATGCACCCCCATAGCACATCGCCTGCCTGAGACCTTCAGGCCACAGGAATTTCTTTATTGGTCCTAGCATTTTTGTGCAATTGGTTTTTGTTTTTAAAGATTTATTTTTATTGTTTTTGACAGAGAGAGAGAGATACAGAGACAGAGAGAAGGGGGAGGGCCCAGAACAGTCTCCATAGTTGCACATCATTGGTTTTCCACATAGTTTCATTCCACAGGTGGGTGGGGCTGCACAGGGCAGGAACTGGGCTGGGGTCTCACCCAAGTGAGAACTGAACTGGGGGCACTCCCCAGCTCAGCATATGGGTCTGCACAGGCCCGGGCCAGAATTCAATCCTCAGTCTCCAGGGCTGGAAATTGAGTGCTTAACCCACTGAGCCATCCCGGCTTCCCCTGTTTTTTCTTTTTAATCATTAAAGTTGTTTAAACACTAGTAATTGGCCATGATTTTAAAAAATTTTAATTTAGTAATATAATAGATATGTTTTGTTGTTGTTTTAAGGATTTATTTTATTGTTTTCTTTTTTTTTTTTGACAGAGACAGAGAGAGACAGGGAGAAGAGGGAGGGCCCAGAGCCGTCTCCATAGTTGTACGTCATCAGTTTTCCACATGGTTTCGTTCCATACAGGTGGGCGGGAGCCACGCAGGGCGGGAACTGGTCCAGGGCCTCCCGCATGGGAAGCACACCCTAGGTTCAGCATATGGGTCTGCACGGGCCAGGACTGGGATTCGATCCTCGGTCCGCAGAGCTACAAAGCGAGCGCTCAACCCGCTGAGCTGTTCGGGCTTCCCTGATATGTTTAAGTAAAGCATGTAGAAGCTCTAAACATCCTACCTGTTGTTCCAGGTGAACAATAGATACTCAATGTATTGTCACCCTTAACGCTGTGAAAATAATTTTAAGAGATAGTAGAATAAATGCATTGTCTCTAGCCTCTCAAGCCTCTGGGTTAGGGTGGCATTTACCACATTTTATTCACTGTTTTAAATTAAAACAAACCTGGATTTGCTTTTGTGCTACCATATGCAACTTCAACCAACTTCCAGAAACAAAAAGCAATGTAACTATAAGAAATCAATGAGTAAAGATTTCTCCAGACTTGCTCCTGTTTTAGTGAGAAACAAAGAGTTTAACCATCTCGTCCACTGCATGTGAGTGTAAAAACTGAGAACACCATGTTGGTTAGTTTATGGGTCTAAAGCAGAGTGGCTTCACGGGACCCAGGACTCACACATACATATTCCAATAGCAAGTACAGGAGAAGTGAGAAATTCAAAGCAGTGCAGTGTATAAAATCACTTTGTTAATCTGATAAATTATTTAGAACAAGTTTGTAGTGTTTATCTTATAAAGCAGCCAATAATGCTTATAAAGCACTTTTAAAGAGGCTTCCCAGAGAACTTCCCCATGTGTTTGTAACATCAAATACTGCCTTTGCTGGGTTGGAAAGAATGCCTCATTTTTTAGTAGGCCCATCAGAGACAGAATTATGTCTTTGGTATGTGGTATAACTTACGTATTTTCAAATGCATTTTGATAACAGACGATGGTGCTTCTCTTTATGAGTTCTAAGTAAATACCATTCAAATCTGCATTTGGGCAGAGGGCATGGAAGCAATTTAGTTAACTGAACTGGAAGAGAGTGAAAGAAAGCAGTACCTCAGCATGCCCCCAAACTGAATGTTTTTGGGGATTGTGGCAACGATATAATTAGTTATTGGGGGAACAAAATGGATTCAAGAATTTAAGAGCAGTGGAAGAATATAAATACTTTCCACTTTATGTTTTAGTCCTTAAATTTCTTACCAAAGTTGTTATTTAAAAAATTCCTGTCTTGATGTTTGTTTATGTGTGTTCAGCGTCTAACCACTTAACCACTATGGCTTTTAAGCGGCAAAGTTCAGCAATGCCTTTGATTTGCTTCAGTATAATGGACACCTTGACTTGGGTTTTAAATTTTGTTTGGATAAAAGTGAGACATGTTAGGATTGGGGATCTTATCTTAACTTCCCAAATCCCTTAATGCCGCAAAGCTGGAATGAAAACTGAGCTGAGAAAGGGCAATCTGTAGGCCTTTCCTTTGGAATCCAGCTTGAAAGGGGCCTTTTCCACAGACATAAAAATAAGTGCAGCAATATATTATTTAAGTGACCATCCCTATTGAGCACAATGAGTAATAGAAATAAACATGTGTTCAGTCCCCAGAGCTATGGGTTGAAATACCATGGCTGGTGTCTTCAGGAAGACCTGGATTATTTTGAATGGATCCAAGACAGAGCCCTTAAAACTATGGAACATGAAGTCTGCTATCCATGCAAGGTCCTTACTTGTGTAAATAAAACCCCATCAGCTACTTCTTTTCCTCTGTGAGTCAAGGAGAAGCAGCTCATGGTGTTGCTAATCTCACCCAAATACAACAATTAAACAAATGCAAGTAGCATGAGGTCTTTTTATCTACCAGGAGGAAACCAAGGTCGCCCTTGGTTTTTCTCTTTTTTTCTTCCACCAGCCCAGCTACTTTAAGTGACTTTTAGAAGGTGAAACCTTGGTTGGAATACTGCAAAATTTTTCTTTTGAGTGTTAAATAAAACCAGGTGAAAACTGCATGGGTTTAGGAATAATCTCCAAAATTTTTAAATGGTGACCCCATCCTGACTCTACATTTATCTCATGGATACCACCCTCCACTCCTCCACCCCCATTTAATTATCAGCAGGAACAGCTAATCAGTTTGTTTACAGATATGGAAAGGAGGATGTGAGCGTCAATTATAGAAACCAACAATAAAAATATTTTTCTTCCCTGATCAAAGGGACCAAGAGATAAATCCATGCTGAGTTTAGCAGAGGTCACTTCCCCAGGCGTCCACAGCATTACAATCCAGGGCAAACTCCACCAGGCTCCCAGGCCACTGCTCAATGTGACAGGCCTAATCAGATGCTACACAGGCCAGACACACAGGGGCAATTAGCACTTTCCACAGGGCTCTAACCTGTGACCCTTCATTCTTTCTTGATTAACACCCAGGACTCTGATCCTTCGACATCGGTAAACAATCAAATCTAAGTTCGGTACCTCTAAAGGATGGAGGGGGATTCAAAAAATTGCTAATCGCAGTCAACTCTGCCAAAAACTAAAGGCTAAACTGGACTTGGGGGAATAACAATACAAACTCATTATGCATCAGCATGGTGCATGTTAAAAACCCCACCTCCGGCCAGCTATGTTACATTAGCATATTTACAATGGAATACTGGATTAACAGGGTTTGACTTCATTACTGTGCTTACTCTGAGTTCTATTATCACGCTAAGCAGTTTCTCCAAATACATTCACTAAATAACAGCGGAATTGTGAATGATTTGAGGGGAAAAAATGTTAAAAAGCTATTTATATTTTTGTTGAGTTCCTTTTTGGAGAATGATCCTAGATTAATTATAGCATTCTAAAAGGTGGTATAATTTTAAATACTTTCCTATATTCAATCACACATAGAACTAAATTCACAAGACTCCGTAAGTTTCAAACTGGACACAATGAAAATGTTCTAATTTTTCATACGCTAATGATGAAGTGCTTGCATAATTTCACATCTCACTGAGTAAGCAGAAAAGAGCCCCAAATTTATTCATGGAGCACTGCCTCCAAAGATCTTTTTATTTCTAAAAGTCTCTATAGGACTTCCTTCTGGTGCCATATTTGGAGGATGGTGTCATGTGATCTAACGAAAAAAAGATCAACTTTGGTGAAAGGCCAGCCTGAATATTGAGTATGTACATACTAGTTAGGCGATCTTAGGCAGGCTGCCCATTCTCTTCTGGTCTTTTTTCTCACCTACAAAAAACAAGGATGATAATATTTTACAGGGATGATTTACAATTGAAAAGTAACTGTTTCCTGGTATATCTGATCCAAATATAAAAATTGTTCTGAGAAACTATACTCAAAGTTTCCATCTAAATCCCTACAAATGAAGTGAGTGATCCATTAAGCACAAAGCTCTGTGGGAGCACTTCCTAAGCAGACCATCTTGTTGGCAGGGCAATGTGCACAATGTCTGGTGGATGGCAAAGCTTCTCACCAGAGTCTACTACTCAGCACCGCCACTTGGAAGGTTGCATGCTTCTACAAGCCCCTGGAGAATTCTAGTTGGTCACTGAAGACACTGGGTCCAATCACTTGGACACAGAAGTGGAATAAGCCATCCCAAATTTAACCACAATTGTGGGGTTTTTTTTGTGAAGAGATGTAAAATGTTATCCCAGAGCAGTATTTTCTGCCTGGTAAGGCCATTTCTGCCAATGTTTTTGAGTGGTCAGTAAAGATTTTTTTCACGAGATGCCTTACGGGGAGTTTTCCTTTAAAAGTCAAATATTGCTTTCACTCTTAAATATATACTAAGAAAAATAAATTTTTAAAAAGATTTATTATTTTTTGACAGAGAGAGACAGACAGAGACAGAGAGAAGGGGGAGGGCCCAGAGCAGTCTCCATAGTTGACAGCATTAGTTTTCCATATAGTTTCATTTCACAGGTGAGCGTGGGGCTACACAGGGCAGGAGCCTCCCACATAGGCCCCAGGCAAGAACTGAACTGGGGGCACACCCCAGCTCAGCATATGGGTCCGCCAGGGCTGGGATTCAATCCTCAGGCCCCAGGGCTGCAAAGCAAGCGCTTAACCCACTGAGCCATCCCAGCTTTCCTGAAAAATAATTGATTTAATTGTACTAAAGGAAAATAAATCATACCTAGACACACTCTCACATCTGGATTGGAATAATTTTCTTTGAACTCTCCAAATACAAGCTTATTTTCTGGCTGAGGCGAACTTAAGAAACTTCAGTTTGAAAGAATTGGTATTAAAGAGTTCTAAACTATGGCATACAGAGAGAACTGAAATAGTGAAAATATTCTTACATTATTTGGATCCTTAATTTAGAATAGGCTTAGTGAGAATTAAAGTTTTTACATTTGTAGTGTCAAAATATTCATATACATCTCTCCGTTGTATATCACCAAGAAGATAATAGGATCATTAAAGGAATTTAAATAATTCTAGAGTGACACAGGGCAGACTTTCTTCAAGTACAGGTTAAAATAACATCAAATTTAATGGGATTCTAACATCAAATTATAAGGCGAACTTAAACTCAAGTTTCTCAAGCGACAATGTCTCACCACCCTCATCACCCCTCACCCCTCACCCCTGAATCCTGAGTCTTAGCCAAGCTTCCAATGCTCAGAAGCCAGGGATTTATTCTGTGCTTAGTACCAGGTTGGCATCTGTATTCCAGAGGTCACAATTAAATATATATATATATAACAATAGTAAAGTATAAACCATACAAGTGCAAGACCCATCAAATAGCTGCCAGGTGAAGCTCTTTTTATATCTCGCAAACTCAAAATTCCTCTAATTGCTGCCATGGGTAAGGCAGACCTAAATTACTTCTTGCTCTAGAGAACCTTGAAGACACTGAAACCCAGTTTTTAAGCATTGTTTTGAATTAAATTAAATCTAACTTTTCCAAGAATTTAAGTACACATTTTCTTTTTAACAATTTAACTCCTTTTACTACAAGAACAAAAACTACATGAGAAACCTGAAATTTTAATAGAGGGTATTTATGAAGTTAAGAGAATGTTGGACCAATATTTCTTCTCCTGGCTTTGATTTGAAGGTCACTTTTTAGTCTATTGAGAGGAAAGGGAAGTAGCATGAATATTTTCTTTAGTGAGGAGATAAGAAAAAAGAAAAACTAATATATGAAGACAAGACAGAAATAATGAAATGGGAGGCCGGTGAGATGAATGTGGTGTTAACAGTAATAAAGAAATGAAAATGTAGGACTCTGGGGAATGTTGCATTCTTTCTCCCCAAAATATCAAATGCAAAGAGAAACCAGAAAAGGTGAACACTTCATAGCACCCTCTTAGCCAGTTTTGATTGGCTAGTACATGTGGGAATGCAATGATTCTGCGTGGTATTGGACAAACTCACTGCTATTTCTTTTTAATTTAGAAATTTAAAAATTAGAAATGTCTCTTCTTTTAGAACTGTTGCCTTTCTAACAACAAGGGATACATTCACAGAATCTCTTACCAGTTGGCTTATTGTACAAGTTAAGTTACTATTTTTTTTCTTACTAGGAATTGACTAAATGAAAAAATAGTGAAAACAATTAAGAAATTATTACAACATATATTGCATTAGTTGGGCAGAGTTCCACTTTCCAAGTTCCCAGGGCCAAAGGGTCAAAAATAGAGATAGTTTGGGGCAGGGTGGGAGAAGGACATTCCCCTCATTTAAATGTTAATTCTTCTTAAGATAAAAGTTATGTTTATAAACCTTTAAAGAAAAACTGTTTTAATTTGTTGGTTTTTAAACAAACCCTCGTTATTTTTGCTTTTCTAAAATGAAAACACCATTTGACAAGAATGTGAAATCACTCAATAAAATTTTTACATATGTTTCTATTTTAAATTCAGCAAGTTTTAAATGATGCTCCAGACATCACTGTACCCATTAGAGACCACAGGAACTGAAGGAAAAGATGGGTCACCTCTTCCATCTAGTGTGTTCTCTCATGCAATCCAATCACAGGGCAATTGTCAGAGCTTTAAAAACATTCCTGTACACTTCTAGAGAACCCCACACACCACAATTGTAAGCTGAAGCAAACTAAGTCTTTAGTTTGCTATATTGGTTTCAAAACAAAGAATAAAAATTCCAGAACTTATTCAAATGGTAACCCCTGGTCTCCATCCTCCCCAGTCATTAGTTGCATGAGGAAAAGGCTTAAGAAACCTTTGTTTCTGGAATTCACTAAAACCCCCAGTCATATACTTCTTACTTGGGGAGAATACTCAGGTGAACATCAATAAACATCTTCCTTGGCCAACTTTGTTCCTAAGTTATCCTCCTTCTTATTTTGAATTACCATATTAGAATATATTTGCAGACATGTTAATCTGGGATTCAACTTCTATCTCATAAATGCAGTGTTTATGTATGAACATGAATGTGTGTCCATGGGGTATGAGAAAAACACATCTATGAATATAAACATGAAAATGTGATGAGCTTGAGAACAAGACTAATAGCTAACATTTACTGAAGTCTTATGATGGGCTAGGCCAGGTGCTGAGCACAATGCATAGATTATCTCATGCATTCCTCACAGCCCTGTTAGTTCATTGCCATTATTATCTCCATTTTGCATTTGAAGAATAAGGCACAGAGAGGCTAAGTAACTTACCCAAGGTCACAATTAATAAATGGTACAGCTGAAAGATAGCCCTAAGCCATCTGACTTCAGAGCGTCCACTCTGAATCACTCTGTTCTAGAAAGAAAATAACTTTCATTGATTTTATGAAACTAACTTAAAAACTTTAATGATTCCTAAACGTTACTTTGCTACTTTATCAATAAACTTTAAAATGTTCACAAATAACTCATGATCAAAGTATAGATTCACTTGTCCGTTTTGTACTTGTCACTACAAACTGCACTCTTTTAAAGCAAAACGTGTCGCAATGAGTTAGATGGCATTGCCCTAGGAGCTATTTTAGCCTCTACTGAACTGAGCTTCCAGAGTAACTTAGGGTCTCAATTTTCCAGTGACTAATACTATTTCTGCCCATAGCACAGAAGCTCCTCGTGACTACAGTGAACTTTGCAATGTACCTGTGCCCATCACCACCACTGGTTGAGCTGTATGTTCACCAAGAATTGTTTGTTTTCAATTATGTTTGTGTACTTTTTATTATAATCATTAAATTTAACCATAGATCCTATAAAATAGTAACGATGAAAATATGGAGTCATTTCTATAAAAATTATGTTAAAATCTCTGGAAAGACTCAATAAACCTGAGTTCCTAAAAAAAATGCAATTGAATTAAACATGAGCAATACAGCTATAAAATAATGGGAAAATAATAAAACTGTGAAGGATTTCTGAATTAAATTGCTACACAACTTTCTTGCTCCACTTTCAAGGATGTGATTTTGCAAAGAAAGAAAACTCAACCTGTGCCACCTGGTTGTACATCACTGAATTAGTCAGAGAACATACAAATTTTAAATATTTGTATCATTTAAAAAAACAATTCTCTGTTAATACACCTTTTTCAATTTTCTACAAACTACTGGGGCCTGATTGTTTTAGCTGCCATTATACGTTCAAGTTAAAATTTATTTGGAACAACAGTGTTTTGAAATGCTTAAAACCAAAATTAAAAAAATTAAGAGTTACTAGACTACTATTATTGATTTTGGATTGGTTATACGGAAGTAAAAGTTTGTGGAAAAACTTAACAAGTAACAATCAAAACAAACAAATGAAAAGCTTCCAGGATCATGACTTATCCACCTAATACAGAGGGGAGAACGAACCTTGCCCCATAGAGTAAGATCCACACATTCTCAGTCACTGAATAGTGATACAGGCCAAAGAAATCTTACGCTCTTCCAAATTCTTCTGATTCAAATACTGTCACTGGCATGGCAGGCAGCACTGGGCGTGCAGTATACATGTCTCCAGACTGTTGTGACTGCGGTTGACCAACTACAGAGACCTACACAGTCATGGAAACTATGAGCTCAGGGTTGTTTTCCAGAGCTGGTGGAAACTGCTCCACAACTTCATTTTTTCCCTAGCCATTGTTTATTAACAGAATTACGTGTTTATAAAAAGAAAAAAAAAGGCTAAAAATATTGTTATAATCATAACTCTGCTAACCATTGACAGCTTTTCATTCAGCAGTTAGTCTCACCCCCAAGGACATTTTATTGCCACACCTGAACCTTCTGTGACTTTCAGGCAGTTTTAGAAACTACTGCCTACTCGTCTCCACTCCTTTCCTTACTTCCTCGCTCCTCTGCTTACAGGTGCTTTTATGGGCACAGTCTCCCTTTCCCACTGCCTTGAGCTGACCACTGCAGTTTCCTCACATAAAATGTGTGGGGCTTTGCCTCAAAGGAAGGCTACTGACTGCTGATCAAAGAGTGTTTGGATTGAAGGACTAGGAGAAATAAAATGCCCGCAGACATGTGGGGGATGACAGGTATTTCAGTGTTCCTAATGTGGGGGGCTGGAAAAGGACAAGGATGAAATGGGAAAGGACAGGGATGAAAAGGGAATTTGTGTATTCCAAGATGGTAAATTATGGGTTTAAGAATTGTTTTTATTTTTAATCATAGAGGAGGGAAGCCTACATCAAAATCCTGTTTCTCACATAAAGTAATATTAGTATATTAGAAAGATCTAAAAAAATATTTGATAAAAATGTAAAGGAGATGGTGTTGGGGAGAACTGGTAAACCACAGCATATGCTGTGTCAGAGACACCGTTCTTAGGCAGGGTGGGGGGTGGGGGTGGGGGTGCGTAGCAATTTCCATTTTTAATTACGGGTAATGGTTCATGTGCACAATTTGGAGGGCAAGACAAAGGACAAAGCAAGAAAGTTTTAGAATAAAATGAATTTGCATAAATTGAAGTTATGTGTCTGGTTTTGGTTTGAAGGAAAATGGAAGTCTTTGCTTTCATCTTGTTTTGTATAGTCCAGAGTTCATTGGCCAGTGCTTAGGTGAAGCTAATATATGTATAAAATATATTTTGAAATGGAATTCATGAAGTAGTAGCTTTCAAGTTTTTCAAACAGTGCTGTTATATTCAGGGAATTATCGTTTTGGAAGAAACAGAAGTTTATTTGTGTGAAGTATAGCCAAGATAAAGTTATTTTTCATATTGACCACCGAAGTCTTTATAAAACCCTATCATACTTTTGTATATGTGCCTGGTGCCTCTACCTCCAGCACAGGACCTGGCACAGAATAGATACTCCATTTATTCAATTCTGTTATCTTCTTCTGTAACCTCCTCATCTGCTGGACCAGATGTCCCCTGCCCCTTGTCACTTGCATCTGTTGTTGATGCATCATCCCCATCCCTGACTTCACTACCCCCAAGATCCATGTTCTCTGACTCGACTTTCAGTTCACGAGCTTCTAATGAGCAGCTGTCAGTAGCCATGTCCTCAGGAAGTACCTGTCACCAGTGTGCACACACCACATGCACCTGTCCACTCAAGCTTGGAGCAATGCTAAACAAAAAGCAGCACAGGTCCCAAAGGCTCTCCTCCTACCAAAAGGCTACACCAACTCTCTCCCATCCCGTGCAAGTTAGTTTACAGGCTTTCTGAGACCGTCTTGTTTGGACATCACACTCTCTTCCATAGCACCTACCACTGCTGCCACTAAATGTCATACCTGTCCTATCTTTTGTGGGATGTGTTTTCATCATGTTTCTTAGTTGTGTGATATTTGATTACTGTCTCCTGTGGGAATCTGGTCCCCCCTGAAGTTGGGTAAAATAGTGGTCCTGTGTTTGTCTCATTTATCATCTTGTTTGTACAAAGCAGACACTTGGAATATATTTGTGGAAAAAACAAACGAATAAATGGATATCTCTCAACTCTGATAAATGTGTTACATAATTCCAACTACTTCTCTTTGAATCCAAAATCTCCAAATAAATACCCTTCTTAAGTGATATCTCCCAAAAATTCCTAGTTGTCTAGAGACATTAAAACTCATCAGAAACCTTAAATGGCTTTTGAAAGACAATGTAGAGATAATAATATAATAATAATAATAGTAACTAATATTTGTTTATTATTTTATAGTTTTCAAAGCACTTTTATTTACATGACCTTTTCTGATCCTCAGTATACTTCTGTGAGGTTAGATATCCAATTATTCTATTTCTAGATATCTAATTATTCTACTTGAAAATTTATCTATGAGAAAATTGAGGCTTGGAAATATTTGCCTTTGATCACTATCTAGCCAGTGAGTGACTGAATAATTCTAGAATATAGACTTCTATATTCCAAGTCCTGTATTTTTTCACTACATTAATCTATGATTCTTGGCTTAAAGCAAAATAACATTATAATAGAATAGGTGAGACTAGACTAGACTAGGCTAGACTAGTCTAGATGAATAGGGTAGAGGAGAAAGAAGAGAAGAGAAGAGAAGAGAAGAGAAGAGAAGAGAAGAGAAGAGAAGAGAAGAGATGAGAGAAGTTACCAAGCTCTCATAATATTGATGATAGAGGGCTGACAATTCAGTGGAAAGTTTACTTTATTGATTCAACATATTTTATTGAATATCAGGAGCTACTGGTCACAAGCCTTTTAGATGTCTTTTAACATTATTTTCCTGCTCTTTTCTTAGTTAGGAAATGCCAGAAGAAAAAGAACAAGTTTAAAAAAATATATTCATACCATATTCCAATTTTTAATAAAGAGTAAATATTAATGTCATTTATAGTTTTGTAGTACATAGATTCTAGTTAACATTTAAATAAACCTAACAGAAAAGTGGCTGTGCTTTTTCTACTCATCCCAACCAGAGCTCTCCATCTGCAAGCAAAATGTATTACTGTTTTCTGCCCTCCCTAGTCTCCAAAATAGGAAGGGGTATGAGTACTGGTACTTAAACCACATACTACTTGGTGTACCTACTAATTTGCACAATGGCTGAGTTTTAGGTTAAATAAATATGTTTAAGAACCAGAATAAAATCCATCATTTGACATCAAATTAATGCCTGACTGGTAAAATGTTGGGTCCCATTGTTCCATAAACTTAGGCTGGAGTTCTAAATCTGTCATTTGTGGTGGGATGGTATTCTACATCAGTCCAGTGATGTTTCATTTTTGATATTCAGCCCTTTTACATAATGATCTATGGTCCCAGAACTCTGGGAGAGACTAAGTTGGGGAGGGAGGGAGAGGACACTAATTTAGAAGAAGACATCATGGAAATGAGACATGGCAAAGAAAACACATACACACATCAAGCACATTTCTCACTCTTATCATCATTCTGTCCTTTTAATAATGACAAGTGGCTAAGTGAGATCATATCAGATTTATAGATTTTAATCTCAAATGTTTTAATAGTCTTTCCTTATATTTGCATATGTGAACTAGGGGTAGTTCCCACTCAACAGAAATGAGACTGTCTCAGAGTTGGACAGAAAACACCTGATGGAAATGACAAGAACACATAGCCTTCTCCCAGATGTGACCCCACTGCTACCATGGGCTGAAATCCCCAGACACAAGAGAACTCCCTTTCAGAAGACCTGGCACAGAGCAAGGTCAGGTGAAGAATGCAGCTGCATCCTAAGAAGGTCAGACAACACCAGCAGTGGCTCAAGGAGATGGCCACCGGCTGGGTGACATGGCCACACTCGCCATCACTGTGAAGTACACTAACCATGGGAAAGAACACAAGTCACACTACTCATGGACCCTTCAACAGGGACAACATGAGAATAGGCTGACAGCCATAGAGCAGACTGAACCAGACCCTGGGGAGCCAGGTGGGAACAAATATCTTTTCTCAGCCTTAAAAACATGTAAGCCCAGCATATACTGAGATCAGGCCTTGAGGGAAGGGAAGGTGAAGGAGGAAAGGGAGAATGCGGAATTTGACTAAATGTTTACTGGAAGCAGGAAGGGACTGTGATGCCGTCATCTGTGGGAGAATAAACTCTGCACATATGATTTCTTAAACCTATGATTCTGAAGGCAGTTATTTTATCGTGTGTGCCTCAGTTCAAGTGTGACCAGTATCAGGAGGAGGTCTGCCTATAGGGTGCATGTACCTGTTTACAATAGTCTACAAAGTATGCAATCCACCAGCACAGGAATTTCTGTCTGTACCTGTCATGGAAAAATCTCTATTACCTAGAACAGTAATGGGTACTCTATTTTTAAATAAAAAAAAAAATGTAACATTGATTGTTTTTTAGTTATCTGTTAAAAAAAAATCTCTAAGGAGTTTAAAGTGTCTAATTTTCAAGACTTTTATGTTGGTACCTTTGGTTTATTTCTGAATTTAATATAAATAACCAGTTTAATCCCAAAAAGTAAATTAGGAAGTTCTAAGGAGTGAATTGTGTCCCTCCCTAATTCACATGTTGCAGCCCTAACTCCCCCACAATGTGACTGTACTGGAGAGAGGTTCTTTAAGGAGGTGATTAAGGTTAAGTAAGGTCATAAGGGTGGGACCCTGATCCAAGAGCACTGGTGCCCCTATAAGAAGAGGAAGAGACGTCAGGGCTGTGTGTCAACCACATGAGCACACAGCAAGAAGGAGGCCGGCCATCTGTAAGCCAAGATGGGGGCCCTCCCAGAACTCCACCATGCCAGCACCCTGATCTCAGCCTTCCAGCCTCCACAACCATGAGAAGGTACATGCCTGTTGTTTAAGCCGCCCTGCCTGTGGTATTTTGTAAGGGTAGCAGGAGCTGATTAAGACAGGAAGTGATTGTTATTCATTACTCAAAATCATCACTGTGACCTCTCCAAAATAAAACATTAAATAGAAAACTTCCTTAATGTATTTAAAATTAATCTTGTTTTATGCAAACTGCTGAGATTATGCCTACAACTATCCATAACTTGCACCCAGAGAAGCTCACTTAAGGCTCTGTTTGCATATACAGCCCCTGAACTAAAATATAAAGACTCTCCATAAAAAAGTTGGTAGCAGACATCCTTGAAATTAACATTTTGGAACTCAAATAGACGTTTACTGGTCAAACACATGTAATACTATAGGTAAACAAGTGTAATTTTCAAAGGTATAAAATTTCTAATTAAAAACGTCTTGACCTTGCCTCCTCTTTGCTTTATGATTATGTGAAGTTTCACTTTCATTATCATGCCAATTTCCTACCTTATCTTCCTACTCCCACTGAGATTTTCTTGAGCCTTCTCTTTTCATGTATTACAAATAAATTCAATGCAGTTGTCTGGGATTTATTCCAAGTAATGAACAATGAGACTTTAGCTTTTGATTTTTATATTCATTGGTTGTTTTTGGAAAGGGACCATTTGAGAAACACTAGTAGTAATTGCCCACTATGCAGAGTTGTGAAGGATCAGTACCCACAATTGCACTTGACTCGACAGCAAAGCACCAGGAGCTCATAAAATGCTCTCAGCCTAGTGCCAAACCCAAACTCCATTTTCTGGGAAAAAACAAACAAACAAACAAAAAAACTGTTCCTTCCATTGGAAAAGAGAGATACCAAACTGGTAACCAAACTCCCCTGTGCTTGTTTTAGGAATGGCTTAATCATTGGACCTTAACTAAAATAACTCCTTTGGAGGGAAGGGAAGGGTGGTTGGAGGTGGGGAATATTGGTATTAATTTTACAATTAAAATGTTTTAAAATATGGGTTGTATTATAGTGGCAATCTCAAAATCTCAGTTGCTTGCAAAAAAATAAAAGTTTATTTCTTTCTCTTGAAACTCAGCATAGATCAAATGCCTATTCATTCCTGTCTTCACACCAGAAGCCAGGCTGATAAAGTGGTCTCTATCTACATTTTTCTGGGTATCATGGCACAGGGGGAAGAAGAGACAGTGAGCCACACATTGGCTCTCAGAGTTTATGCAAAGAAGTGACACATGCTACTTCTGTTCATTTTTCATTGGCCAAAGCAAGTCACATGGCTACTTCTGATGTCAGTGGATCAAAAAATATAATCTTTGTTTTGGGAGCAGCTGTAAATATCTGGGAACAATAGTACAACTTACCACTAAACCTCCCTACATAACTAGATAAAAGTCAGCCCATACACAATGTGGGCAAGAATGTGGAATTCTCATATACTGATGGTAGGAGTGTAAAATGACACATTGTTTTTGCAAACAATGCCTTTTAAAAATTAAGCATACTTCTACAAACCATCCACTCCTAGTTATTTACTCCAAGTAATGAAAGCATGTGTACATGATATTTACTGTAAAGTTATTTGTATAAGTCTCAAGCAGAAAGCAACCCAAAAATCAATCAACAGGTGAATGGATAAACAAACTGTGGCCTATCTGTACAATGGAATACTACTTAGTAATAAAAAATAATGACCTATTGGTGCATGCAACATGAATGACTCTCAAAATAATTATGCTGAAAGAAGCCAGACAAAACCAAAAAAGGACATATTATACGATCCATGTATACAAATGTCTAAACAATGCAAGCTAACCTATAGTGATAGAAAGTAGATTAGGTGTTGCCAGGGAGTGTGGTAAGGTGGGGCTGAAGAGGAGGGTAGGAGTACAAAGGGCATGAGAAACTTTTGGGAGTCCTAAATATGTTCATTATCTTGATTTTGGTGATACGTTTCTTACATTATTAAATAACCACAATTACTAATGAGATGTGTGTGTCTGTAGGGACATTGCACAACTTTCCAAACCTTGAAAGTGGATTGAGTGTCACCAATGTCATTTCACACAACACTTGCTTTTGGCACCACAATTACCAAAAACCCAGCTTTGCAAACATCCGGCATCTAAAAAAATGTAGTTCAAACTATTGTTGCAATTACATGCTACCTCAAACCAGCAGTTGACTCCAACAAATGTGTTGAATTGGATCGAACTCTCCAAATCAAAAATTTCTCTTTCTGAATGCAATTTTAAAGGTTCCCTAAGGCTATATGAATTCAAAGTCATACACACAAAGAATCATTGAATTATTAGGGTGTGATCCTAGGCAAAAATTTTGGAATGTTTTCCAATTCTCATTGGAGCCATTTTGAATATGCATGTTTCATAATTTATTTTTTGCTTCCATTTTTGCCACATATATGAAGAGTAACACACGACCTGTTGCTGAACTCTTCAATGAAACTTTGGAAAGAGAACATGAAGATTATTCTGACTCTTTTTGAATGTAAACATCTTTGAAATTCTCAAATAGAAGAAATAATAGACATAAAAATAATGTCTTTAACAGAATATATGGTATTGTCTTTATAACAATTATCTTTACTTCTGTTGTTGTTATATTTAACATTCATTTCTGGTTATTTTTCCTACATGTTATAACTTAATTAAGAAATCCTATTTACTTATTTTGGATTGTCAGCTAGCCCAGTTTGGAACTATAATATGAGCTGTGTTGGGATTTTAGTTCTGTAAGAAGACATCAATGTGTTCTTAAGTTTTAATATCATAGTGTTCATTAGAAGGCTTTTGCCTAAACTTGCCTGGCCTTCAACAGGGTTCAAATCCAGTTAAATTCCTATTTCATCTAAACAGCTGCTATCTTCTTTTTTTTGAGCAACTTTGCCTCAATAAGACAATGATATAAATGTGTATAACGATTGGACACTATCCCAAGAACTTGAAGTGCGCTCTAGCCAAATGCAGATTAAATTGGCTAAGTAATAATGCCTTTCAAATTGCTGTACCCTGCTTCAATAATGAAGCAAAAATCCTAGAAACAGCTAAAAAACAAGTTGTTCTTCAGCTTATATGCTTTTTCAATTACTTTGAGACATAGTTTGAAGCTTTGAAAACATCTGCAGGAAGAAAATGGGATCAATAATGATCCAGCTGTGACCTCACTACTGAATCATTGTGCACATTTTTGGCAGGGGTAGCACTAATGCACTGATTCATCAAGCCTACCTGTTAAAAGGTGAGGGTGGGGGAAGACAATCTTTACCACCAGTGATTTCAATAAAGTTTTTTCTTTATTGTTAAATTTATTAGGATTACATTGGTCAGTAAAAATTATAGTAAATTTTACAATGCAACCCTATAGTCACTCGGGAGAACCTGTGTTTTAAAATTCAAGTGCCCAGAATGAAATAGCATGATACAATTGTGTTCAATAGAAACCCAGGTATATCAGCTTATCTAGTGAAGACAGAGAAGGCACCCTGAACATCACCTACTCACATTTTCCTTTGTTTTGTTAACTGCTTACTTTATTATATGTGAAGAATGTAATAAAAGATTGCCTTTTCTCACTTTCAATGCTGTTCCTAAAATGGTAAGACTCTTGCAGAATGAAATCGCCAGGCTCGGACTGGGCCTTCTAATAGAAGGTCAAAGGCCATGGTGATGTCACCAACAGCAAACACCCAAACACTTTCAGGCTGAACAAGTCTGGGCTCAGTTGCCATTCCCAAATTCACGATTCTCTTGGGACACATCATTCTATTGAGCAACAAAGGATGAGACATTCCACCCCAGAGAATTCTGTTTATAAGAAGTAATTCACATCCAATAATCCCAAGACATATGAACACAGCAATGTTGAAAATTACCTTTTAATTGTTAATCCCTGGAGGAAAAATTAGACAATTATTTTTTTAAACATTTTGAAAAGCCTCATATAATAAAAATTAGATTCCCACATGTGATTTAATTTCTACTCATTAATTATGGAGAAGTTAATCATTACTAAATTGCCAGCAGTAAAAAGATAATCATTCAGCACTGGAGAAGTGCTAAGTTTTTACAAAAAAAAAAAACATCATAAAAGTTCTATCGGCTTTGGAGCTTTTGGTGCTTAGGACTTTTCCCGATATATACACATAGCTCATCACCCTGCTTCACTGTGTCAGTGTCATTGCTGCATTTATTCCAACAGAGTATTTCTCCCCAACTAAATAAAAAGTTTCTTAAGGGTTTGGTCTTACAGATCTTTGAATCCAAATATTTAATCCCATGCCTCTGCATAGTACAAACTTATTCAGGGTTAGTAATAAATAACCTATCTATAGGAAAATAATCAAGACAAAAATGTTTGTTTTGTAGAACCTGGTAGAGCACTATGACAAATGGAATGCTTAAT
Source organism: Craseonycteris thonglongyai (assembly GCA_004027555.1). Classification (NCBI taxonomy): domain Eukaryota; kingdom Metazoa; phylum Chordata; class Mammalia; order Chiroptera; family Craseonycteridae; genus Craseonycteris; species Craseonycteris thonglongyai. The sequence goes on along the minus strand of PVKE010011394.1, from coordinate 20,318 downwards.
ACGTGTTTACTGAGGATCACCTGCATAGTGATGTCTTTAACACATAAGTACTTTAAGATATTTAGGATTATGCAAGGGAATTATTATAAATGCCTTCCCAAAATTAAGCTGGGACTCCAAAGGGTTACATATAGTCGAAATTCTCTTTCTGCTCCCAACATCAAGAACTGGCATAGGAGGCTGGCTTGGACTTGAGCACGGGTGATAAAGAAAAATAAATTAGAAAGAAAGGGGGAAAACACCCTGCAAAGTTGTGACCACACATTGCTCTTACATGAATATGTCCACTCAGTGTATTAATTCTGGAAGGACCACACAGCCTGAAGTTGTCCACATGATCTGAGTTTGCTCCAATGCTTAGTTAACATCCCCAGAACACTGGAAGCAGGAACAGCAAACTCTTTCTGGAGGAGATACACCTAACTTTGACCTTGATTTTTAATGTCACAGATAATTGTCTGTGGGCAATGGCTAGCAAGCAGCCAAAGATAAGAAAGCTTACAAAGAAATAAGACAATATCAAAGATGACAGAAGAAAAAAATTATAGAAACAGATATGCAAGTACATCAGATACTAGAATTATGAAATAAATAGTAAAACAAATATGCTAAAAAAAATCCCCCCCAAAAACCCAAAAAACAAATATGCTTATTATGTTTAAAGAAAGAAAATACAAATGAAAATATCTGCAGAAAACAAGAAACTATGAAAAAGATTTCAGCAATAACTAAATTAATTGTAGAATAATATAACTAAAATTAAAAACTCAGCCACATTTGGACATACATGCACAAAAATAAATTAGTGAAGCAAAGATAGAACAGGAGAAATTACCACAAATGTAACAAAGGTCTGCCTCAGATGGCTTCACTGGTAAGTCTACCAGACATTCAAAATTCAGAAATTAAAAATAAAATGTCAATCGCACATAAGCTCTTCCAGGAGACAGAAGTGAAACACTGTCCAACTCACTCCTGAGGGTCAGTGCCAAAGCTTGACAAGGACAAAAGAAAGAAATATCAGTACAATCTCATTCCTGAACACAAATACCAAAACAAACCAATTACTAGAAAATGGAATCTTGCTATATACAAAATGAGAAAAACCATAATTAAGTTTATCTCAGAAGTACAAAATATGCTGATCATTGTAAAATCCATAGATGTATATAAAACAGGCATATAAAAGGGCTTAGTGGAAAAACTTTTAACCAACTAGAAATAAAAAGGAACTTCCTAAATATATGAGTTATCTCAAAGTAAACTATGCTACAGTGCACAATGAACAATTGAAAGCTTTCCTTTGGAATCATGAATGTTACAGTGATGCTGCTATCACACTTTGATTCAACCTTGCATTGGTGGCTCTGTCCAATACAGTAAAAGGAGAAACCAGGTGTATGACGGCACTGGCATTACAGATCACTGGAGAAAAAAAATGCACTACTCAATAAATTGATACTCCAATAACTGGTTCTCTATAGGTAAAATGATTCCCTATAAAGCAACCCTCACAAAAACTCTTTCTAGATAGATGAAGGATTTAAAAAAATCAGAAGAAAACATAAGAGAGTATTGTATTGTTATAATTTTGAGGTAAAGAAAATTTCTTAAACATGAGTACAATATAAAAATTATGCATTAAAAATATTGATAAATTGGACTCATAAATTTAAAAACTCTTGATTATCAAGAACTTATGAAAATGTATGTTTCAGTAAAGATAGCAGAAAATAGAAAGGGAGAAAATATTTGTAAAACATATAATACTTCTGAATGGTTAGTATACAGAAAATATGATATATATTACAGAATATGTATGAATGAACAGGAAAATTAAAATCATTAAGATAGGACAGATGGCAAGTATTAAAACAAATATGACCAATAAACTTGTGGAAAATGCTAACTTCAAAAGTAATTAAGAAAATCCTAATTAAAAACACAATGAGATATCTTCCTAATCTACCATTTTGGCAAAATATTGTAAGTCTAACAGTTCCAAAGGTTGGTGAAAATGTGGAGTAAATGGAACTCACAAATACCTACCAGCAATAGACTTGATTAATAAATTATTGCACATTAATCCTACGTAGCAGTGAAAATATAAAATTATAGCTGGACATAATGACATGAAAAGATATAAAAACAATCATGAATGAAAAAAGCAAGACAGAAGAACATGAACAGTATGGTTTTATTTATCTGAAAGCAAAAAGCAGGCACAACAGAAAAGTACGTACGTAGTTTAGGCATACAATTGCATCGGGTAACTTATTACACAAAGTTTAGGGAACCAGGAGGTTAACAGACTTCAGAGGTATCCACTCACTGGGATGTGTAAGGATTTTGTCAGGCTGGACAGAGAGTTTCATGAGGGGCTTTCTCTGTTTCATTTTATTTCCTGAGTCTAGCAAAATGTATGGCACATTGTGTGTGCTCAATAAACATTTATTGGTTAAACAAATAAATATATGGCCTTTGTAAACTGTAAAGCTCTGCAAATGAAGATATTTTTACTGTCATTTACTACTCTTTATCTTGTAGAATCATGTAGAATGTAAAGGACTACAATATTCAGGAAACACTATTAAAGTTTGATGTTAATCTGGTCCTCTGACAAAATTAAAAATTTTTATTTTCAAAACCTGTAATAATTACAATTACATTTAAATATAATAATTACATGAGAATAAAACATGAACTCTGACTTCAGTGGGGCATAATTTGAAAGGCAAATCCAAAAAAAAGATGGAAACCTTGAGTTGGTCAAAGCCTGAAAATCTACTAAATTGTTTTTTATAAAATAGTTCACAAGTTGGAAGTTTGTGAGATGTGGTTAACATGGAAGTAATTGAGGGTGTTTGTGAACTCAAATGCCCCTCTACCAATGTGTCTTCAATTAGAAAAAGACATCAGATGAATTAAATGTTCATTATGCTTGAAGTGTGGAATCAAGCCATCATAATCCATTGTACATTTGCCAGTTTTCTGATTTTTTGGCTCCATTATCCAATTGTCCTGCTGTGGTGTTTGTATATTATATGTGAAAAATATGTATTTGCATGTGCATTATAGCAAAGTCATCTAATCCACCCTGTGCACTGCTCCCGGCTGTGTTTAATGGAATTGATCCAACGAGGGAGCAAAGTCTTCAAGTTACAAACAATATTCAAAGAGGACTTTTATCTCAACCAGATACTATGCTTTGTTCATGTCATTTCTATATACATATAATTTGAGCCAGATCTCCAATAAGGAAGATTTGTTTAAAGGAAGAATTGCAGACTTTGAAAGCCAAACTTATTGTACTATGTTATTTTATATGATTTTGTTATTTTATTTTATTTACTTCTTACTTATTTGCTTGTCACATCTGTGGATTTATGTCCAGGTAAAATTCTGAGGATAAAATTCCATGAAAGAAATGTGTTGTGAAAACATGTTTTCTTTGAGGATGGGCAGCGAACACCTATTAACAAGCTCCCCTTGCACTCACTGCCCCAACTAAATCTGAACCAATCCTCTGGACGGATTTAGGAGACAAGGTGATGAAAGACTAAGGAACGGTCTTATCTTTCAGAAGACAGACTTGCTGAAGAAAAAGCCAGTATCTGAAGAAGGCTATCTCTTTAAAGCGCGGCTTTCCTTCCGCACTTACACAGAACAGTGTATTGTGCTAAAATGTCTGTTTTTTTTAAAGGCAGGAGCAATTACTATCCATCAGGATATATTTTAGGGCTTTGTATATTCAATGGGACATTTAAAAATCCATTTGTGCTTTAGGTCTTATAAAATTGGTGTACACAAACAAATTTTATAAATTACTATAAGGTTTAGCAAACCATGTATACAACCTAAGTTCTATTGATATCTCTCCTTTTTAAATATTGAAATGGTTCCTTGGAAAATATTGTTTTCTTTAAAAACATAATCACAGATTCAGGCAAAATGAAATAAACAAACAGTTCACCATGCACTAGGCATAGGCATCTAATCTGAGTAGATCCTACTATATCCAATATATTTTTTAAGATTTCTTTTATTGTTTGAAAGAAGGTGCGAGAAAGAGAGAGAGAGAGAGAGAGAGAGAGAGGGAGAGAGAAGAGCGAGGGCCACGAGCACTTTCCATAGTTGTACATCATTAGTTGTGACATAGTTTCGCTGCACAGGGCGGGAAATGAACTGGGGGCCTCCCGCGCGGGAGGTGAGAAACTTTGCCACCATTCCAGTGGTTACCAGTTGTGCCACAGTTTAGCATATGGGTTTGCATGGGCCAGGCCGGGATCTGACCCCTAGACTTCATGGTTGCAAGGCATGTGCTCAACCACCGAGCTATTCCAGCATCCCTATGTCCAATATTTTAATCAAGATTATTCAGATATAGATTTAAATGACTGATTTTTGACTATACATAAACATACTACTTTTACAACTATTTCATAAATCAAACCTGCTAATGTTGCTTTATTTATTAGTGATATATCTATGTGAGATCACATAGCCATTCAAAATAGATATTTTTCACCAATAATTTGATGTTTCAAGAACTCAGAAGTCTGGTTCAATCAGATGAAGTTTTAAGACCATTTGTTGACTGACTTGCTTCCTGTTTTGTATGGTATGTTCAAAATCCCCCGGCTTTTCCTGATCTTGATTGATGGGACACAAACATATCTATTTGTGTCAAATCCCACAGACCCGTTAACTTGCTGAATTTGTTTTTAATAAAAAGATTTTCTACCTTTCCATATTTTTTACGGAGATTTAAATCTTGTCTAATGTGTTAATCCTGCTGATTGCTGCTAAGTGCCAGATTGCAACTGGTTCTCCATGTGTAGCTACAGCTTTTCGCTCCATCTTCTTTAAGTTAAATTTCTATTACTAATTTGAATGTTATTTAATGTAGCTCATAACATCTGTGATGAAACCACCAGGTAAAGCGAGTGCTGTGCTGTTAGTATAACGAAGCTGTTACCAAACCAGTGTTATAAATACAAATGGAGGTGGCTCAGCGACTCCGATTTCGACAAAAGAAACAGTGGCTGGCACTGACGTGTACACGGTAAGTCCGCCCCAAGGTGTTTGTGAGTAAATCCAGGTTTTGGCACATTACCCAGGTGCCTTTAGTGCCTCTGGAAGACAGTCTATCAAGGTCTCTGTGCTACTGTTTGGAAAAACAGATCCTGCTGTTAAATCACAAATCAAATAGAAGGCATTTTTATACCCTTAACTACAACAGGAAACTTAAAAGTCATACTAATAAATACAAACTACATCACTTGGAAAAGGGAGACCCTGAATACCGCTTTTGAGTATTTAATTTTTTAGTAAAATACCTTCAATTTACTGTCAGCACAAAGAAGGAAATAATCTTAAAAAAAAAACACACAAAAAAACCTACCACACATACCCAAATCCTCACCCCCACCCCCCCCCAATGCATACATCTTTATCTTTGTGTTGGAAGACCTGAAGTGCAGCATTTGAGTTAACTTGATACAACTCTCTTGATTGTATAGACATGCTGATAAAACTATTTAATCTGAGTGAAAAATACCCAAATTATAAAAGTACTGTTTTGTCCTCTCGCTGATGTATGTCAAAGGCAGCCTTGATCTTCAACACAACACACATGGCAGACCATCCTTCAGTCTCTCCCAGATTGGGGCTTCCCTAAGGCAAAGAGAGGATTCCACCATGGAGCTCAGAACACAAGTGGGACCAGGCAGGATGGCCAGTTCCAAGGCTCAGAAACCTCAGAGACTGCCCAGGGCCCACGATGTGGTGACATTAGGGACCTACTGAAGCTATCAACTGTGAACATCACAGGACAGTATTACAATAAACATAAGAAGCTGAAAACATCGTGTCTGAATTTGGGATTAAGGAGTCTCTCAGGTCAAAGCAGTTGTCCCAGAAGGATTCAGTCAATGAAAAGTAGCTAAGAATTATTAAGAGGAATGTATCCAAGTATATAAGTGTATGCTCCTAATATTATTAACAATATTCCTTTTTGTAATGTTGGCTTCCCCAAGCTATCATTGACCCAGAGAACCTAAGAGAGAGGCTAATATATGGTAGGTAATTAGTTCTTAAATTTAAAAAACTTGCAATGACTTCATAATTTTATTGAAATCTGTGTCCTGAATAAATCTCATCTAAGGGCCTATACAATGCCTCTTTCTCTCAGTTTCTTTTCTGGGCTCTTCTGTTGCCTGATTCTAAATCTTATTTAATTCTAGCCATTTCTAAAGCCCAGATATAATAAAAAAAAAAATTTAATAAAAAAAAAACAGAGGCAGAGAGGAAGAGCAGAAATTAATCCTGATTACCCCCAATCTATGTTTAATATATAGAACAAATGTATTCTAAACCCCAAAAGCCAAAACAGTAGGTTTAAAAGTCAACCTAAATTCTGTTATAGCAGAGAAAACTGTTTGCTAAAATATAGTCACAATGTAGAAACCTGAACTATATTATTGTAGGCAAAAAATGAATTTCGTACTTTGTCATTTTCAGGAAAGGGACACATAAAGTAAATAGGACAAAATATACCTAATTAATTAGAAGAGAGTATCTTTGAAATATGATTATATCCTTACTTTCATATATTTACTATAATATTTTAAAATAAAGACTTTGGGTAGAAAATATTCATAGCTTCCATGTCTACATAAATATAGCCCTCTGGGGATAAAAATGGCATTTTTATTAGTAATAAAGGTTGAAGCTCCAAAGATGTAAAATACTTTCACCTGGTCATACAGGTAATGACCCAAACTGAACTCAAATGTGTTTGTTTGGCTCTAAAATTATGCTTTGCCACTGTGGACAATGATGACGTGACAGATGAATCTCGGTCTCAAGATGAGTGATTAGAAATAGATCACAATAAGTCATCTTTTGTTTGTTATCAACATTTTCTTCTCTAATATGCTAACAGTCACATTTTGAACCCAGCTAACTGATATGCACGTCTACTGTAAAACAATCTTACACTGGGAATGGAAATTGTCACAATTGTCTTGTGAGAGCATATATGTTTCTCAAGTTTAAGCTCATACTTTTAAAAAATATTTCTGATATATAATAAAATAAATTTCTCAAATTGAATGCTTAATCACTTCCAAAATAATTGCATTTCTGTTCCTCATTATAGCTACTTTAAGCCAAATCTGACTTCACAAAGTAAAAAGAGCATCATTTCAAAGGTTCAAGGGACTCAAGCTTACTGGCCTCCAATGGTCTGCAGAAAAACCAACTGACAAAGAAGAGCTTATCTTTTTATCAATAATATTTTAATAGTTTTATGCCTAAATCCCTAAGAACCAAAGATCTGGGATGATATTAATTGTTTGCTTAAATCAACAATGCAAAGACAATCATCAGAATCTAATAAATGATGGATAGGGCAGCATACTCTCCAATAAAACCATTCAGGATGTGTTTGCCAAAGAAGAGACTGTAAGCTCATGCACCACTGCTGCAAAGTGTCTTCTCTCCCTGATTTTAGCCTTTATCCTGCACCTCACAACCGCCACACACTCACATACCCAGAATAGGAAAAATTAGCTCCTCCTCTGGAAGGAAATGTCTCGTCCTCTGGTTTTAGGACATCTGCTCTATGCCGCTATGATGGTGCCCTTGAACCACGCTTCTTTACCAGAATGTCACATGCAAGAACTTGAATAGGCAGACACTGGAGGGTCCCAGCCCCGCACACTCACTTGAATTGTCCCATAGCTTTTCAGGCAGTTCAAATTTAAGCAGAGGGGTTGACATGGGAAGAGGTTTGTCAATTGTTTGAAAGTCACACTGCATAGACTACAACCTTTAAAATGGAAATGCATGACAGATACCACACACACACACAACAGGATGAAATGATTGATTAGGCCACAAAGGATGGCCTGGCTTTACTCTCGCAATAAAGAAAAAGAAATGTATCTGCTGTCAGAGAAAGGCCATTCGCAGTATTTGATAGCAGTTATCATAAGGTTAGGAATCTGAAGTTATTTTTTGTTTTAGCTTCTTAAGTATTGTCAGTTTCCAGGCAAGATTTACAAATGTGTGTTTTGTTAGTTTTCCTGAATAATTGCATAGAATGAAATACTCCTTATCAAAATTCAACTTTTCTGGTGGTAGGTCAGTTTAATTTCCAGATTAAACAATTTTCAAGTCTGACATTTCATGCTGCCCAATTTGATCAAAAGCCTCTACCATGCAGGTTTGGAAGCTGATACAAAGAAGTTGGCTTGGAAGGGGTGGACATCTCAGCTGTCCAATAAGGTTGAATTTGGTCACTGTTTTGACTCTAATTATGTTAATAAAGAAGTAAGTAGTGGTCTTGACCTTAGGAAATGAAATTTTAATGCCTATGTTCTTCAATTAGCCCAACTTTAACCAAAAATAGTCATGAAACAAAGTATTTAACATAATCATAATTTATATTTTAAGATTACAATACTTTTATAAATAAAGATGAAAAAGAAAGATGTAAAGATAAATGAAAGCTACCTAAAGGAGGAAAGAGTATTTTAAACTGTACCACAGAAATTTTCATTTTCTACTTTCCTTAAAAACAGTTTTCACTGTTACCAGATTCGGCATATTGTGAATCTAAATTTTAGGGAAAAGAGAAAGGAAATAAAATAGGTGTCTATAACACACATTTCTGTAGCCCCTACATGATTATGTTTCCAGATGCTCACATGCTTTCTCTGTTTTAGAAGCATATCAAATAAAAAATAGAATGCATTCTTTAAAAGAATCACAAAAGCAATGGGCAGCAGTGTAGAATGAACTAGATATTTCTCAGACAAGCTAGAGAGGTCTATACTACACAACTCATCACAACCAAATCTGAACTTCTATATGAAGCATTACTATGCTTCAAATTTCCATCAATCAATAGATGGCAATGAGCCAAGTACCCGATGCCACCAAGCTAGTGATTCTAGCCAGTATGGCAACTGTTCCCTGTCTTCTGTGTTCTTCCCCAGGAACTTCAATCCCCTCCCTGCCCAGGCTCATGTGCTGGCTGTTTATCCACTCATGGCCTGGACTCTGAAACAACATGCCTTCTAGGTAAAAACCCAAGCAGGGGAAGGTGCTTGAGTAATCTTTGGTTATATGCTCACTAGACACTCATTATTGACATGGGTATGAGATCGACTAAAACTCAGATAAATGGAGAAACCTAAAGCAAAGGGGGACTCAAATGTTTCTTCCCTGTATCACTTATGTACTATCTTGAAAATATTGTATCTTTCTCAGCTTTAGTTCCTTAGGGAATTGAATCATGTCCTGAGCAATTATAAGGTGACCAGATTTTAACATTGGTAAAGCGGGACACCATTGACCGGGGGGGAGGGGGTTCTTGATTAAAAATTTGGTCCATCTCCCGCCGTTCCCTAGCTTGTTGTGCATTCTTTCCAAACATCGGGACTTTTTAAAAATGCTGCGGGACACGGGACAAATTGTTAAAAATCGGGACTGTCCCGCCAAAAGCAGGACGTCTGGTCACCTAAGTCATTGCAACAATGCTAGCTGCTGTAACTGACAAACACTGACATCTTCAAGGCGTAGCAAATGTCTTTCTCTCACTCATGTCACCATTCCCTATGGGTTTTCCTAGTTAAGAGGACTTCATCATGAGCCTTCGGGGATTAGCTCTCCTTTCATCTTGTGGTTGCTTCGTCCTCTTTGTTCAGACAATGAATGGGGAGGCAATGGAGCCAAGACACAGGTGCCTCTCATCCACAATGGGAAGTTGGTCACGTGCTCCCACCTGGGTGCAGGTGAGGAGTGCTGAGAGTCTCCTGCCTGGCCAGCCCATCTCAACAACATGTCTGCTCAGTGGAAAGCCTGATGCTGTGGCTGGAAGCCAGCCATCTCCTCTGCGTAAGCAGGTGCACAGCCACTGTAGCTGTGTGTCCCACGATGTCCTCTGTGTACTTCCAGGTTGAAGAGCACCAGGAGACAATCCACATGAGCTTCAGAACATGGACGTGAAGCAGCAGGCACAGAATTTTTCATAAGATCACCACGAAGTACAGGTGATGGCACAGTTCACACACTGTCCCTTAGGGAGGGGCAGCAGCAGGGCCTGCAACTCCCCCTCCCCCGCCCACCCAAACCCCTCCATTAGCTTTCCTGACCACTGGGCCAGAGGCATGGTAGGTCCACACAAAAGGCATCCACTTCTGCACATCAGCCATCACTGAAGTTGAGGGCTTGGAAGTGGTGGGTTTCAGCTCATCCTCAACTTCACGTGACTTTCCTCACATCACGTTCATATTTCCTTCCTGGTTGACAGCCCACGGTCATGTACAGAAGTGACAGCCTCATGTAAACTATTTAACCAGCCTCCAAAATTGCACAAGGGAAAATCTTAATGCTACACCATTACGTATATATACATATATATCTCTTCTAGTGGATGCTGATGGATGTTCCCTGGATTTATGACAATAGCAGGGAGAGACAATGTTCTTTCAATAAGCTCTGCTACATCATGCAATATCTTTATAGGGAAAATATAAATTTGATGATCACAAATCAATTCCAGAGTGATGCTAGATTTAAATTAACATATAAGTGCACATATATTCAGAAATATGTATGTATATAACAATTGCTAAATTGGAGAACTTTAAAACTGAGTACTTCAGTTCACTGAAAGACATTATAAGAGAGTCTAAATGCAAACCCCCTAGTGGGAAAAGATAACTGCAATGTATATATCAGAAGACTTATATCCTGAACATATAGTGTAGTGCTACATAGCATTAAGAAAAAGGCAACAATGCAGTAGAAATATGGGCAAAAAGTTGAAGTGGCTGTTCAAAAAGAAAATATCCAAATGTCCAATAAACACAAGAAAGGGTACTCAACTTTTTTAGACATCTGAAAAATGAAAATTCATACTGTAGGGAGATACCCTCACATACCTATTGGCTGGTTAAAACTGAAAAGTCTAAAAAATTAAATGTTCATAAAGATGTGAAGCAACAAGAACTCGCACTAGTTGCTGGTGAAATTTAAATGGTTTCAACCATTTTGGAAAACTGATAGAATCTACTAAATCTGCACACAGGAACTCCCTTGGCTCAGCAATTCAGCTCCTGAGTATGTATTTGACAGTAATTCATAGACACTTGAACCAAATAACATGTACAAGAATGTCCATAGTAGTACTATTTGAAATAGCAACAAACAAAACAAAACATGACCCAAACTAGCAAAAGTTCATCACAGTAAAATAAATAATAATTTCTAGTTTATGCATTCACAAACTTATAGACAACAGAATTAAACAGACTACAGCTACATATAACAAAACAGACACCCAAACATCACATTGATTAAAAGACTTCAGCTAACACCGAGTACATGTTATGATTTCATTTATAGGAAGTTCACAAACTAAGGGAAAACGAAGGGGATAAGTATGGGAACAGGAAAAGAGGGGGCTTCTGGGGGTTGTTAACACTCTATTTCTTCATCTAATTACTGGTATGTATTCTGTTTACAAAAATTCATGAAGGTGTATGCTTTGAACTTATGCACAGGGTCCAGCAGAAGTAACCCCCTTTTTTAAGTTTACCAGCTCAGAAATGAAGGGCGTTACTTCTGCTGGACTGAGTACTTTTATGTATGTATGTGATACAAATTAAAAGGTTATATTGAAAATGACACAGTTTCTTGAGCATGACTGCAGATCATTCCGTCTAAGGTCAGATGTCCAGACTCACAGCCAGGACAACTGGAGACTGAGTCGCTGTTCTTACTCTCAAACACATGACGTCCTTGTCACGTCCCATCTTAGTAACAACCAAAGGACATTTTTTACAAGGTAGGGAGATTCACTACCCATTATAAGACACAATTTCTTTGAAAATATCTGCTCCATGGTCCAGAAATCAACATAATACAGAACTTATTAGGATAAAATCTGATCCTAAGTTGGGACCCACTGGTTTCAATATTAAATAGAGCTAAATATAGAATTACTGTTTAGGGCAACATGATGGTAATAATAGCAAATATTATGTGGAAACAAAATGCATATTTTGACCACAAAAATTTAGAGAGCCTCGTATGACATTTTCACAAGTTTCCTATCCTGTGAAAGCTATCCAAGTAACAAATATATCCTATGCCATTTCATGACGGAAAACTATAGGGACTCAATTGAAGGCGCCTGGTAAATCTGAATACTGATGATCGCACACCAGATGAGCATGCCAAGGAACCCTAGAAGTTAATGCAGTGGAGAATTCAGAGTGTTTTAGATTAAAGGAGATCATAGCCACTGATGTGTTGAAAGGTTCATTTGCGGTTCTGAGAAAGTTTTGAGCCAAGTTTATTTTTTGAAAGTGTGTCTAAAGACCTCCATTCCTCTAAAACTCTGCTGAATCTTTTAAAATCATAACCATCACTCAATTGGAAAACAAATCTCTCAGTATAAAACAATTTTATTTCCTTTGTTCATTCAATTATCTGTTCAGCCATCCACTGACCTCCTAAGTAACAGATACTGTGTTAAAAGCTATCCACAAAAGGATAAATAGAACATGGTCCCTTCCATGAAACACTTCCCAATCTAAGAAAATCAACAAACACTATGACATAATGTGAAGAATTTTGCTGAAAAACTGAAAAGTGTTGAATACCATGATGTAAATTATACTTTTTTGAAAGTCGTATTATCATAGTGGCTAATATTTATTGAGTGCTTACTATGTGTCACACATGGAAACTGAGACTCCAATAGATTGAGCCATGTGCCCAAGGTCACCAAATGTGTGACTCCAGCACAGGTTGTGTGTCTGAGGTCCTTATTCTTGGCTGTTACACTAAGCTAAGCCTGAAACCCACCAGGACATGGATTTGCAAGTAACTGCTGCAGGTGGTAACATCGGGGTACACCTGGGTGTGAGAATTCCACAGGAGCTTCACTGTAGGGACCTGTCCTTTTGGTAATGTGACTATTCACCCTTCATTGTCTCATTCCTAAGGGACTGTTCAACTTATATTCATACTGTCTAGTTTTACACATCAAGTCTAAGGGTTAAATGACTAACTTATTTCAGTGTGTTGCCTTTTAAAAGAAAATACTTCCCATCGTGCCCTGTCCTGGCGTTCAAGACTGTGGAGGTGTGAGGTGGTCTCCTGACCTCCAAGGTCACTGAGCTGGGTAAGGAAGATGGTTCGTCTTCGACTCTGGTGCACCCACCCCCATCTGGACTCTCAGGTGTCCCCATTTACAAGTCTGAATACCCCACAACAGAACTGCACAGGGGGCAGGGGGCACATTAGCTCCCTTGTTCTACCCATTGTCTAATACATTCGCTCACTTCAAATGTCCCCATCTTTCTCCTGGCTTCCCTCCCTCTTCCTTCTGCACATCCACCCCTTTCTGCCTTATTACTGCCCCTATGCTATTGCTTCGCTTGAAAACAAAACTCAGCAAGGAGGCACATGGTAAAACCGATATGATGCTTTGCAAAGCGGAAACTTGTAGCTGCCTCCAGCTAAGTGGCCTCGCTGCCAGTGTCCTCGCGGACACAAGGGGCCTCGCCAAGCTCGCCACCCTTCCCAACACTGTGTTCAGCCACACCAGCGCCTCTGCCGAGGCCTAACCCCTGAGGAGCAGCAACACACTATGAAGAGAACAGGTCCCTGGATCACAGCGGCTACACTGGCGAGCGGCCAGGACACGAAGCGAGTGAGCGCCTTACGTGGCCAACAGCGCAGAATCGGCCCCTGCAGGGCCACCGAACGCGCCTAAGGCGACCTCCCCAGTGACACGTACAGAAAAATGACATTAATTATTGGATGAAAGATATTTTTGAGATTTTTCAGAAGCAATATTATTGCTATTTCTTTGCATTATTAATTGCTTGGTATTCGGTGATTTTCCTACTTAGAATAAATTAACAGAAGTCTCTCAAATCCTGGGCTAAGTTTGTTTTTTGTTTTGTTTTTTTCCCCAAGAAAGGAAGTAAGTGACACATTTTTAACTTTCTTTTAGAACTACAGAATGGGCTCCAAACAAAGGTCTCCCTGTGTTGTTCTCTCTCATCCCCCAACTTATGTCCAAATGTCCTTTACAACTTGGCACATTTACATTCAAAGTAAATATTTGAAACAATTTTTAAAAGTCATTTTAATAAGAAAGTGATCTTTTTAAAGAGCTACTTTGAAAGAAAAGTCTCATAATGTCCTCATCTTCACGTAATACTAGCAGCGTTTGTATTAAACCACCGAAAGCAGACCTGCGTGTGCTGAGAAAGTCCCCACACAAGTCACAGGGGCAGGGAAGATGCCGCATTGACAGTAGACTTTGAACTATTTAGGGAGTAAAGTTTCTATCAGTTTCCTTCAAATGGTGAACTCTGTATCTGATCACTTTTTGCTTTCTACTTAGAACAAATAATAATTTCCCATACTTCTAAACTGATCCTGAATATATCTTCAAAGTTTACCTTCTGAGATGAGACAGATTTCCTGCTAAACCAGAGGTTCTCTTCTCATTTTTTGATGTTGAGTTGCCTTGATTGAACGAAAAAGAAAGAAATAAGGAGCTGTCAGTGTTTTCTTTTCAGGTCTTTCTGTTCCTTTTGAAATTAGTTACAGCTTGCTTTTTGTAGCATTGAACCAGCCCGACCTAATTTAATTGCCATGACTTGTGTGGCTGCAGGATAAATACTTTTATTCAGTCTGTCTACATTGTGTATGTTTCCCTCCCTTGCATACAACCCTCTATATTTTACCATTCAGACCCCTTGTTAGTCCTGCCTTTATCGGGCTAGCACAGAGTGGGTTTCTATGGTGGTGTCTATATTCACAAGGTTCCTTTGATGCCAAGTCTGCTTTCTCCCGCTTGGCTGTGTGTGTCTGTGCTGGGAGCCGTGGGCCTCTGTGGGGTGCAGACCAGACATTCTTTGACGTGACTCCCAGAGCATCACTGCTGCATGTATTTCTGTGCAGACCCAACTGCTCGAATTAGAAACCGAAGAGGGGAGAGGAGACTGACAGGAGCGTCGCAGGGAACTGGGACTTCGAAATGCCGTCTTGCAACATTCCAGTCCACCGAGTGTACCCCCAGACCAAGGGGAAAAGGAGACATTCACTCAGGCTTTTAAAAGTGGAAAACCTATTTCTGCTATTCCAGATTCACTGCAAGTCTTGTCAAGGGGACGCTTACCATTTTACTGGGGCTTTCCTCCTGAGGAAAGAAGGTGTGTGGAAAGTTTCCATGGTGGAAAGATCACGCGCACTAGCTCTTGAGTGAGCTATGCGTCCTAGTAAAATGAGCATCAGAGTAACAAGGGGGCGAATAATCAGCATTAGGGTCTCAGAGAGGGTGTCTGGCTTGATGGGATGATCTGTTAACCTCCTGAGCTCACTTGATATGCATCCTCTGAGGGAACCTTTTATTTTTCGCAGAAAGAAACATATGCTGAATTCTTGCGGGGAATCAAACAAAGTGTAATATCCAGTCTGAGTCCTGAAGACACTGTGTCTTGCCACAGGAGTTGTGCGGCCCTTGGCCCACACTGCAGACCCTACTCTTTTTTTTTTTTTTTTTTAAGATTTATTTATTGTTTTTGACAGAAAGAGAGAGAGATACAGAGCCAGAGACAGAGAGAAGGGGGAGGGCCCAGAACAGTCTCCATAGTTGCACATCATTGGTTTCTCCACATAGTTTCATTCCACAGGTGGGCGGGGCTGCACAGGGCAGGAACTGGGCCGGGGTCTCACCCCGGTGAGAACTGAACTGGGGGCACTCCCCAGTTCAGCATATGGGTCCGCACGGGCCAGGGCCAGGACTGGATTCTCAGTCCCTGGGGCTGCAAAGTGAGCGCTCAACCCACTGAGCCATCCCGGCTTCCCCTACCCTACTCTTAAAAAACGTTCCCACAGCACCGTGCCTGTGCAAACTGTCCCACAGAAACGTGAATGGGGCCTGTTACTCTACATGCAAAGC
Organism: Craseonycteris thonglongyai; assembly: GCA_004027555.1. Classification (NCBI taxonomy): domain Eukaryota; kingdom Metazoa; phylum Chordata; class Mammalia; order Chiroptera; family Craseonycteridae; genus Craseonycteris; species Craseonycteris thonglongyai. The sequence continues at coordinate 4,318 of PVKE010011394.1, read as the reverse complement.
CATCTGAAATGGCATAAAAACCTGCTGTTCCACATGGCAGACCATTCTACTATATTAGAAAAAAAGTCAGGGAGAAAGGAATTCAAGAACGCTGCTTTCCTCACAAACACTGGTGTGCTAGGGCACATGAAAAGAGATTTTTATCTTGCAAATGAAGTTAGAAAAAATAAATACGAAGACATCATTAAGGAAAAAGTTCTATTTGATCTATACAAATAATATTATACCTTAAACAAACTGAAGGAGGCTTTATGTAAATGTCAAAAGCCAAAACCCTGCAGATTAGCAGTGAAATGGTTTCACTTCCTTGATTTTCACAATGCATCAAAACTGCCAAGACAACTGTTTCCTGCCACAGTGGTCTTTAGATTGTGACAAATGCCTGGACACTAATCTTTAGCCAGAGAATACTGAGCATAAATGTAACAAAATAATGCCCCAAATCTCACAACAAGAGGTCACAATTTATACCCAACTAATTAGTGTGAGCATGTATTGTCTAATGTGGGGAAGCAGATATCTCTGCAGCATCTTGAGTAGTTATAGTTGACACGGAATCCTTTCTTCCTCAGCCACCTATGAGCTACAGCGCCTTTGTTGGCTAGAGTTGGTTAAAGATCTGGAGACCTAGATTTCTGAGTTAATAACTCTGATGTTAATAAAAAAAAATATATAGCAGGATCTTGGCACCAACCAAAGCCAGGAAATGTGGCCACTGGACAAATGCTGGGTGCTATGATCCCTCCATAGAAAGGGAACAGGGACGGGCAGAATTCACAAAACTGCTGAGAGAAGTGTGGGCTTTAGGGCCGACCCCAAGCTGTGTCAAGTTAGAACTGTACACGATTTGAGGTAAAAGCACAGGATTCTCAATGGTGACTGCCAACCAATGCCAATCTAACTGTACAATTTAGCCAAAGTTTAAGTATTAATAAAGCCATTATTTATTCATTCATTTTTTCAATTAGTGACCACCCCCAGAACACCTATAATGGCTTATTTAAGAAAACATACAGATAAATTAGCATTAGCACTTTAAAAAGAGAAGTAAACACATCAAGATTAGAATAATGACATCTTAATATTACTAGAATATATAAAGAGAGGCTATAACTATTTCAACAAAATTTTCTCCCTGAAATTTACATAAAATACCATGCATTTAGAATTAGGAGAATTCTAAAATAAAGATAATAAGTGGAAATTTGAACTACTGAGTATTAAAATATAATTTAAAGCCATAACAAGTAAATGCATTAATCTAGCGGTGTCCAACCTTCTGGCTTCCTTGAGTCACATTGGAAAAAGAAGAACTGTCTTGGGCCATACATAAAATATGCTAATATTAACAATAGCTGATGAGCCAAAAAAAATCACAAAAGATCTCATAATGTTTTAAGAAAGCTTACACATTTGTGTTGGGCCACATTCAAAGCCATCCTGGGTCACATGTGGCCTGTGGGTCACAGGTTGCACAAACTTGGACTAAACAGTGAAACAAAATAAATAGTCCAAAAATAGAACCAACTACATATAAAATTTGGTTTACAAAAATTGGTAAAATTTCAAACAGTAGAAAAATAGATTATTCAATAATGATGTTAGGATAACTGGCTAATCTTTGGGGGAGGAAATAAATTGAATCCCTACATCAGATACATCCTAGTACTGAGTTATCACAAGAATATATAAAATTTGCATGCACTATTATCCCAGTTTTTTTGATAATAAAATATATCTGGCATAGCAGGGGTTTGATCTCTCTGACTCCTGAATCTGCTCTCACATATAGTTCAGTAACACCCCCTGTAAATCAGGAAATCTGGAAGTCTGGCACCGGCTTTCCTAAGTGAGCAGTGGTCTCACAAGGGAACTCATTAGAAATGCAGCATCTGAGTCTGCTTTTTAACAATATTTCTTTAGCACAGAGCTTGGAGCACATCAATAATAAAATAATAATAATAATTTGGAATATGGTTTAATATTAAATAGGTTTCTTTTGCAGATTAAATGATACACATCACAGAAAGCATCTAGTATGGTGGATGGTACATAATAGGTGTTCATTAAATATTAGTTCTCTTTATTTTCATGATCATTTGGTATGTATGGAGGACTATGTTCACTGACTTATTACTCATCAGAAAAAATGTGTCCTTAAACAGGAGACTAATGAATATTGACTATCTAGAATCAAAATTTCAGACAGGATTAGGGAACATAAACCATCTGTACCAAGGGGTTATTAGAAATCAGTTGGTGAGCTCGTAAATTATATTACTAGTGTTACTGTTGCAAGCCAAACACTTGCTATGCTCTTTGGCTCTTGCACTGGAGTGGACTGTATGTGGTTGGGGTGGGGGTTGTTCTTACTGGTCTAAGAGCAAAACACAATTTTACCTCTCCTGCATGGACACTAATTATCTCCCAAAGAAGGTTTTGATAAATCAGGAGAATATCAATTTAGGTGGAGACCTTAGCCCCTGCAGCAAGACTTGGGAAAACGAACAAAATCACGTGGCTCTGTTCAATTAGATATTTTAGTTATATTTTAGTCATACCCATGGTGGGTTTCCAGGATGCGAGATAGGCATTGTATGTGATGTGCAGGAAAGTGTCTCCCACAAGTCCTCAACAGGGACACAAACCAGCCATCCATGGCTGGGCTCTGCGCTCAGCACTGTACTCGCACATCTCACTTGATGCACCTGTAAGCCCCACGAGCCACGTACTATTATTAGAAAACTGACAATCACAGCAGTTGTGGGACTTGCTGCAATTCACACAGCTATTAACTGTCACAAGCAGGATTCAAACCTAGGAAAGGGGACTGCGGGGGTCTTGTGGTGCAGCATGCTTCACATTTCTGGGGCGACACCCAGGAGGGCTCTTCCCAGTAAAGTTCAGTGATACCTTCTGTGATACGTTCAATCTACTGGGCTTGGGAACTACATTTTTTTTTTTAGTTTCCAGAGATTGGAGGTAATTTAGTACAAATCAAATTGGTATTTGGAGAAGTTATGTCTTGCTCTGAGTCTCTTACATAGGAATCTAATTCTGCCAGTATGTTTTATGCACTTGAAATGATCTCTTCCTTGCGTGACAAGTTCATAGGCAATAAATGATGTAATCTAATGCTGAAGGAAAAACTGAAATAAGGTTTCCCCTCAGTTATCCCTGAACCATGACCAAAACACATGTCAACAACAACAACAAAATGTGTCTGTTTCTAAGTTTACTAAAGATCTTGTCACAAAATCTGATGGATAATTTTTGCCATGATCTTTTTAATTCCTGTCACTCAGCACACCTGACAATGCACTTCTTTCTGTTCTCTTTTCTTTGTCCTCCCAAACTGTATTCACCTCCTTCTCATTTACCCTTGAGAGTTCGTCTTACTTAATCCAGCCAGTAAATGCTGCCATCTTGGCTTCCTTAGTCACCTCTTCTTCACGCACTATGCTCTTTCTCTAAGCTAATTCCATCTATTTCCATAGTGTCAATACATTAGTACGTCACAATGAACTTTCTCCTAAGCTCCAGACTTAGCTTCAGAAATTACAGGTGAATTTCTCAAGTTCAGCAAAGTCAGTACATCCTAGACTGAACCATAATCTCATCCCCAAAATCTGACTCTGTTACAATACTCAATTTCTCACTGAATGAGGACCATCCAGTTCTTTAAAACCTACATGAAGTCAAGGATGCTTGATACATCCCACTCCATCACCTCCCACATCAAAGAAATTACCAAATTCATGGCAATTCATATGTCATTTTTAAATTTCATTATCTTCTCTCCATGTACACCGCCAGTCTTCTAATCAAATTTATCTTCATCTTTCACCTGGATTGCTAATATGGTCTTCCAGAATTTTTTTCTAGTTCCTGTTCAACCTGTACTCTAAGGTAAGGTAACTTCAATATGTACATCTGATCTTATCACACCCTTAATCATTTTTCTCCCCCTATGCAGCCTAATTTTTTCTTTTTTTTTTTCTCTCTGTTGCCTTAGAATAATGACCAACCTCCGTAATATGGTCTACAGCAGGGGTGGCCAACAAGTCGATCGCGATCGACCAGTCGATCGCGAGGCCAATTTTGGTCGATCGTCGATCCCTCGCAGTGTCTGGGGTGGAATTCCGTGTACCATGGACTTTGAAGCGATTGTAGAAGACAAAACTTTCTAGCAATAGTTTAATGCATTCTGGGAATTTGCCAAGGTCATAAATTCCTAGAATTCTGACAGCCTGACACTGTGATCTCCGCCCACCCAGACAATACATTTTGACTTATGTGTTACACTTGTCACCGGACG
>PVKE010011393.1:0-40383 GCA_004027555.1 Craseonycteris thonglongyai | reverse complement strand
CCTCATGATCGACCAGTCGACCGAGATCGACTTGTTGGCCACCCCTGTCCTAGAGGAGTTCAGGAAGGGAGATGTGAAGCTGATGTTCTTTCAGTTGGTCTCAGTTCCCGAATCACTCTCATAGTATGAGCAGCTCACCACACTGAGTGTGATTCACGTGTTTAAAGATACATCTCTTTTGTACAACATGGCCTCTAAGTGTAAACCAACTACTTCATCAGGTGTTTAGCTGAGAAAACAGCAATCTTTTCCAGTGCTGGAGGAAACACTGGCTGAGTTGGATGGTATGTCAGCCTCAAATGGCATAAAAATAGCCACGTCTATTGATTGCACCTTAAGGGTGAATTAAGAGATTTTTCCCCCTGGTGAACTTCTGACATTATATGATTTTCAACTTTGCTCATTGACTTTAAAACCAAACACTATATAAAATGCAACCCTCCATTGGTAGGGGGAATGTGAGATGGGGGAAGAAGAGGTGTTGGAATAAAAATCTGAGGAATGGTGAGAAGAAACAGAAAAGAAGAAATGGTGAGCAAAGATCACAAAGGCAAAGACCAAGAGAGTACATAGCTCCTGTATCCATTTTGAGAGAGACATCTATTTGATCATTGAAAGGAAGATTTTACTAATTTCATAAAAAGGAAGCTGTGCTTCAGAGAACTTAAGTTTGTTGGAATATTGATCTTTTAAAGACATTACTGGTAACGTAGGATCAAGGTCTGTAAACTTCCAGTATATTTATCATCTGTTGAATTGATAATTCTCCTTTCTTGTGTGTCTAATGTCAGAATTTGCCACGTTTGCCTTTCAACTGAATTAGTTTTTTGTTTTTCTTAATTTACAAAGCTCCAACTTTGTGCCATAAGTTCTAAACAATTGGTTTAACTGTTAAATAGCAAGTGACAATGACAGCTCTTGCAGGTGTGCCTTTGAAGTCTGTGGCTGTCTGTGTGTGTAAACAGAAAGCTGGAAAATAGGTGGTCACTGGGTTTTTTCGAGCTTTGCTAGGGCTCATCCTGCCAAAGGCCCTCCCTCAATAATTTGAAATGGAGCCTGTTCTCACTGTTAAAATGGAGAAAAGGAAAATTAACTCATAAATATTGCATGGGTCAAAAATTATATGTAAGGTTTTGAAATATAAATTCTATAGTAATTATTTCAGAAATTCCCATTTTAATTAAATACAATATTTTCAAAATTGTGCTATGGTGCATCACATAGCCTTTCTAACTTGGGAACTTTCTGAATAATGCACTGAATTAAGGGAAAATTGTTCTCCACTAAGTATTGTCTTCAATACGTAAAATTTTATCATGATTTTCTTTTATTTGGGTACAAATTAAGAATATGGATACTTTCTCTGGACCAAATTACTACTCTTTATTTTCAAGACTTTAGCCCAGTACTCCAGTAAAGTCAACTTTATGAAAAGCAGTTCAGAATGGAGAATCACAGTAATGACATACTTGACTGGAAATAATTTGAATATTGGAAAGGGAATAGGGATGGAAGAGAGTTACCTAATAGGATTTAGTTGACTTACCAAGTAACACTAGTAGAGAGAAAGTATTATTTGGATTCCAGAGACAGAATATATTAAAATCAAAGTTATTATATAAATGTTTGAGACAAAATTTGAATCTGGTTCTGTGAAATTCTATGGGCCCTATTTTTTTTCTTACAACATTCTGCTCAGCTAACTAAAATCCATAATGAATTCAGTAATAACATTTCCTGGTATAACTATGCTCACACTTCATGATAATACTATTCACTATCAATTTATAGTTTGTCCAGACAGTCCTATTCTGTATAATCTAAATTAACGAGGGCAATGCATCCAAATCACATCGAATGCACACAATAAAGATTTATTTCTCACATCACAGTCTCCAGCTCAGGCCACTCTCTTCATTAGCTTTCCTCAAAGAGGTAACTCTGGGATCCAATCTCCTTTCATACTCTGTTGCTCCTGTGCTAAACTTGAGGACCCTAAGCATTCATGGTAAGAAAAATGAAAGCTTATATAATCACTCAGGGGAGTTTGCAACCCGTGGAACACATCACTTCCACTACACTAGGGTCCAGACCCAATCATATGGACCCAACCTTGTAAATGCAAGGGAGGCTGAAATATGTAGCTTTTCTGTGTGCTCAGAAAGAAAAATAAAAGCAAATTCAGGGAACACATAGCATTGTCTCTCCCACCCTATTTAAGGAAATTTACTTCTCCAAGTAGCAAAAAGACACTATAAATATTATGTAAAGGTCCAGATCAAGATTATGCCATGGAATACTAGGTTACAACGTAGGGGAAGGAACTTTGCTACATGAGAGGCATGTTTTGCGATGGGAGGCTTGAGATATCAGAAGAAATTGTGCCTGAATGTTAGTGAGAGGAAGCCAGGCAGACAGCCCTGAATATCAAATATCCGAGATATTAATAAGAAAAATACAAAACAAGGGAGAAGTGATCCAATAAATTCAGATGCCAAGTGCATGAATACTGGGAAAGAATATGTGTAGAGAAATGGATAGGTGCAAATGGATTAGAATTAAGAATATGTAAAAATGTCAGAGTTAATGTTTATTGTTTAATATAAGCTAGCCATTACACAGGTTGCTAATCCCCATAATAACCCTATGAGGTAAGTTGTATTATCTAATTTTATAGATGATGAAACTGAGGCCCAAAGTTTAAAAATGTACCCAAAGTCACAGTTACTGAGACAGAAATGGGATCCAAACCCTGGCTAAGTCTGGCTCCAGAGTCTATGCATTTTACCTTCATACTTTACTGCCACTCTAATAGAAAAACACTGCTGGCTTTCCTCTTTTATCAGATACCTGGTTTATGACGTAGAGGCAACATTTTGAAAGAAAATGTAAAAGGCTGGATGTCAAAGTTCCAATGTATTATACTTTGTCACCCTCTGATTCATCAGGCCATATTGGGCTTTTCTTTCTTACTGATCTTATTTCCTCTTATTGGTTTGTTAGAAGGGTAAACAAACCAATAGATACCTTACTCCATCACCTTGCTTACAGACCCCTGCCTTTGCAATTCCAGATCAGAGGAAACCCTAAATCTGGAATAGGAGGTCCACAATTTTTTCTGTAATCTCTCTCAACATTTTGCAGTCTGTAAGTATATGGCATCTGGAGTGAATGGAAAATCTGGAATTCCTCATCAAAATTCCAAGAAGGCCAGTGATTTCTAAATAGCATATGAACCCAAAATGGCAAAACGTTTGCATTCTATAGACCCTCCACACTTATTTCATACAGAGGTTGACAGATCAACCTGGTCATTGCCTCTTTCTTTCTCCATTAAATCCGTCCCATATGCAGAGATTTTGCAGACTGGAGAAGAAACTCCTACCTTTTTCTTAGGAATCCTTTTTTCTTGGCACTTTGTGGTCTTAATGTCTCTCAAGCAAATTTTGTATAGCTCCTGAAAGCAAAAGTAATGTTTTGAATGTTTAATGACCTACTCATCTATGGCTGCACTGATTAATTAGGCATGGGTATCAGCTAATTAGAAGGGACATAGGCTGTAAGCAAGGTGTCTAGTTGTCCTGCCCTAACCTTGTACTATGGTGTTCTAGCAGGCCCACTAAAGTAGAGTATGTTCTACTGCACATGCCCCTGTGCTAACGTACATGCCAAGAGCTATCTACCGGCTCTTTCTCTGTATCAGGCATAGGTTAAGATCTGAGCTTTTCTTGGCTTTCTGTGGAATAGTATTACTTGCATTTCAAACTGTTGATTTATCTCACATAACTAAAATTCTTGTTATATTTCAATGACTATATATTTGAGATTTGTTAGTATCAGATATGTTTCTTCTCACTTCAGAAAACCATTTGTTGACTCTAGCTTGCTCTGTAAACCTACTATGTGGCTTAGTAAAAGATTAGCTCATCTTCACTGTAATATTTAGTTACATGAATGTTCTAGTGGTGATGAGCTAATCTTGTTTTATTGCAAAAGATGGCCTCTTTGATTTTCATAGTGTACGTTCTGATATCAGCACCTAAATTCCAGCCCCTTTATAGACACCCTCTCTTCCACCTATCACTTCTTATACCTCTTCTTCGCTATAAACTTAGATCTTGGTGCCATAGTAAAAGCTTACCCCATTTTCTTCTCCGCTCAGTGGAGCTGGTTTTCGCCTGATGAGGACCATTAATTGCCACCTGTACTTATTCTCTTCTTCTTCCTTTTAGTATAATAGTAGAACTCCAGTTTTAATATGGCATGGCCAACCTTTCTTAAAGGTTGCTCTAGCTAATGGGGTGGCTGTAAGCAAAGTGATGTACACTTGGTCAAAAATTCCTTTTTGTTCTTTTATATTTTATTTTAATTGTTAAATTTATTGGGGTGACATTGGTTGGTAAAACTTACTCAGGTTCCAGGTATACAATTCTGCATTACATCGTCTGTGTATTGCATTATGTGCTCAGCACACAGAGTCAGTTCTCTTTCCATCACCACTGTGGATGTGATACTGGTGACGTAGCCTTCACCACAATGATGAGGACAATACTCTATAGAAGTATTGAGCAACAAGAAGCAGAATTCCTAAAGACATGCAGCAGAACCACCCACCCACCTTTGAACACATTCATTTTTCTTGACTTTTTGTGAGATAGAATTCAATGTCTTTCCTATTTGAGCTATTGCATTTTGGTCTTTCTGTAGAGGAGCTTCCCTGCACCTAATACATAGGCTGACAAGATGTACTAGTTTAAACAGGACAGAAAACAATGGTACTGTCCCATTTCAAATGGTACATGTAGTCAGCCTACTGACACCTTGAATTTAACCCAGTGACACTAGGCTGACCATATGTATCTTTTAAAACAGTACAGTACAGTTGTTTTCTTTCCCATTTAAAATGGTACGTCTGGTCAGCCTACTTACTAATAATACATCAGTGTATATGAAATATATGAAGATTATTTATAGGTTAAACGTCAACATATTACCAAATAAGATGAGCAGAATTGTGGTTAAATTTGCTGAATACCTAAGCATGTCCGTATGGTCTGTATGTTTGTATCCCTCCCACAATTCACATGTTGAAACCCTCCTCATCCTCAAGGTGATGGTATTAGGAGTGGGGCCTTTGTAAAGTGACTAGACCCTGAGAGCAGAGCCCTCATGAATGGGATTTGCATCCTTATAAGAAAGGTCCTACAGAGTTCCAGGTCCCTCCCACCATGAGAGAATACAAGGCAGTCTGTGACTCAGAGGAATCTCATTCAACCTTACTGGACCCCTGATCTTAACTTCCAGCCTCCAGAGCTGTGGAGATAAATATTTGCTGTTTATCAACTGACCAGTCTGTAGCAATTTGTTATAGGAGCCCAAGCAGACTAAGAAACCATAACATTTTAGACTGAACACATTTCTGTAGGATTAGAGTCAAAATACTTAGCAATTCATCCAACATAGGCCAACCAACCAGAATACTTCTGGTAATGACTTAAGATCAGCATGAAATGATTTATATCAGCCCTGCATTTAGTTGAGTAAAAGGTGATTAGAATTAATTGAGCTTAAACAAAGCTTAAACAAGGAGAGAAAGAGAGAGAGAGAGAGAGAGATCGTGAAGAGACCCAATAAGTGGTGCCATTGAAATGTCCTGAATTTTAAGATCTGTAGTCTCCTAGGTAAGTAGTTCTCATTGTCCTGAAATCATCTTTATACCTGAGGATCTTAAAGAGAAGAGTTTGACTTTTAAATATCCGCCCTCTAGGAAACCAGTGAGCTGGGATTATCTACCAGCCCCTTTGAGTGTTGTTTAGATATATTAAGAACTAACTCCCTCGTCTCAAGATCTGGGGCAAAAAGTGCCACACCCGAGGCTCATAGCAATGGGAATAAAACTCCCAGCTGATGAAAGTCTACCCCCTGTATTTTTTTTTTTTTTTGGCTCCTTCCCTCTCCAACAGTAACTCCTGTCAAGAAAAAGCAATGTTTTACTCCCATGCATGTTTTTATACCTCCGCTGCAAATATGACAGAAAGTACCCACCCCTAATATAAGGGTAGTGACTACACTGGAGCCTGTGATTATTTGGGCGGGGGTGGGGGGTGGGGGGGTGCTTGAAATATTTTATGAGGTATGCTGGGATGGCTCAGCAGGTTGAGTGCTCGCTTTGCAGCCCTGGATTCCAAGGATCAAACCCTGGCCCCTGCCCATTTGGACCTATAAGCTGAACTGGGGTGTGTGCCCAGTTCAGTTCTTGCCAGGGCGAGCTTTCCATGTGGGAGGCCCCTAGGCTCCTGGGGACCTGTCTCCTGTGCAGGGGCCCCCAGCGCAGTTCCTGCCCTGTGCATCCCTGCGCCCACCTGTGGAATGAAACTATATCGAAAAACTAATGACATGCAACTGTGGAGAGTGCTCTGGGCCCTCTGCCTTCTCTCTGTCTCTCTGTGTCAAAAATAAAAAATATTTTATCAAACTTTTATAAACATAGGCCAAATGCTATGCTTTATAATGCTATAATTAAATATTCATATAACAATATTAAAAAAGAAGCAGTCAAAAACTCTTAAGCGGTTTTCACAGCAGCAATAATTAAAATGAACTCAATGGGCTACCTGAGTTGGTAGGATTAGTTTTGTATGATGTCACTATCAATCAGGTTGAAGGGAATCTGATTCCTTTAATCTTATTCATGTATGTCTTACTTTCAAAAACTATTAATGATGCTTATCTTTCTGACCTGTTTTGACAACCTATGGATGACATGATGCTCCAGTCAGAGTCTACTGCTAGGTATAAACCAAGTTTTCTTACAAGTAGCTGATTCTACTCTCCTCTTTTTACCTTGCTCATTCCAGGTCAAGTTTGATTAAAATAACACAGGGATTATAGCTTTATTTTAGTTTTGTTGACTTTCCTTGATTATTCTTCAGGTCCTTCTCTATTGAGGAATTTCATCTATCTTGACTGAATTTCATTTTTCAATTTCTTAAGGAAGTAAAATCCTATAATATCAACATCATTTCTTAATAAAGGAATGAAATTGTTATAGAAGTAAGGAAGAGGCTTGAGTTTCTGATAAGAATGTTGGAAATCTCCTTAAACAATTATTGGTTAAAAGCTAGGAAAGATCACTAAGGCGATGTCAAAAGCTCTCCACATCCAATTGATCTAAAGTTCCCTTCTGATTGAATAATAGCAAAAGAAAAAAAAAAAAAGAAAAGAAAAGAAAAAAAAAGGAAGAGGAAGAAGAAGAAGGTATCAGTTAAAATCTAATTCAGGAATAATGAGTCCATCTTCAAGACACACCTAGAATAGAGAGGAAAAAGTGACCCGGGCTTGATCACAGTAAACTGGCCTTCAAAGGTAGTTGATAGAATACACTCTGTCAATTCTCAGCTCCTCTAATAAACCAAAGTTAGTGCCATAAGATAGCTCCCCAGCCCCACTGTTCCAATGATCACATGATTGTGAAGACACCCACCCTCTTTTTATCACTACCTGACACTTCCTTTCTTCTGTCCTCGACTTCCTGTTTCTCATCTCTCCCACTGCCCACTCCCAGCAGCAGCTGCCAGCAAATTTACTCTGCAAAGTGGACAAGGGAGGGGGCAGGGGCAATTGTTTCATGCACTGTGCTTTAGGGCAATGGTTTTCTGGGTAGTCTGCAGATCAGTAACATCAGCATAAGCCTGAGAACTTGTTAGAAATGCAAATTTTTAGGCCTCACCCAGGCCTGCTAAAGGGAAATGCTAGGAGTGGGGCCTAGTTAATCTCTTTTAGCAATTCTGGTACATGCTAAAAATTCTAATCACTCTTCTGGGAAAGATAATTTTTGGAAGTCTTAAGTGCTTGAGGATCTCTGGTGAAGCTCTGATTCTCAGGGGAACTAAAAAACCCTTTGAGTTAGAAGTACCGTAAGATCTTCAGTCCCCAGAAGAACCAATCTTGATTTTCTATGACAAACCTCTGAAGGTAAATATCAAACATTTTTTAGAGTGGTTCCTAGATCCAGGTATTGTGTTAAGTACATATCCTGTTATGGTAACAATAATGTCATGTCACAAATGAGGAAACCTAAATTTAGAAATATTAAGTAATTTGCTCTGGGTTATATCTTTAAGCAGGTGATAGAGCCAGGATTCAATACCATGCAAACTGACCATACTACTTGATTTGCTGGTTCTATGAAAAGAAGAAGTGAAATATGAAGGCTGTCCGGGAAAAATCCAACCATTGTCAATATAACAAGAATAGTTATGTGGCTGGATACTTTCTGGACAGCCCTCGTACAACCCTAGGTTGAAAGATTCTGCTTAGACTTTCCTTTTAAGGAGACTGAGCCTTGGGGATCCTCCTTATCCCTTGAACTTTTTGAATGAACTGCAGAAATTAATGTTTGCTTGAGTTTCTCAGTGAATGTACTAAGAAAATCATAAAATGCTCTTGGAAAAACTATCAGCACCAAAAGATTGTCATCTGGCAGGGGGCTTGTGCTGGGAAAGAGGAAAGGATATCTAACCCCAGTTTTTACTAAAATGTCTTGTATCTGTTGGAAAAAGCAATAAAAAATAATTCATATTGAAAGAGCTAATAGAATGGTGCCCCCACAAGGATTAGGAGAAACAAATGCAATATAATAAAAATATCATTTGATATAAGAATGCATTAATGCCTCACGGTGTCAGCTACATAAGTAGAAAATACTCAGCTGCCTTGGTTGGGACAAACTCAAAACTTGAATTAGGTCCTCGAAATGAGCAGGTGACCTCGGGATAAAATGATTTAGGAGATTCTTTAATAACATACCATCACTCTACTTCCCTGGAAACCCAAATCACTCAATCTGAGGAGGCTATAGGTGAAAGGGAAATTTGACACTTATAGAGATTTACTTTTAAGTTTGATTTGTAATGCATTATCCATAGCAAATTTACCTCTAACTTTAGGAATACAGATGACATCTGCCATGAAGCTTCTTACATTTTTCTGTCTGCTATTCTCAGTGTCTCATATCTGACATATGATAACCTTCCTTTATATGCTTTAATGTTAAGGAAAAGATTTTATTCATTTCAGATGCCCACATGCTATTCTTGACCTACTTGCAAATATATGACAAGATACACTGAACATTCTTTTATTCTGACATTTCTATTTCTGACATTGAACACTCCTTTTAAGAATAAAATCATCTTTATTACGTGTACATAGGCATCAGAAAGTTAAAATTTAAAAATTCACTTTTCTTCATTTTATATAGATAACTTATTGTCTGTTCTTGATGTATTATTAACATGTTATATCACAAGAAAACACCTTTTTTTGTTGCTTTTGTACCTTGACATTTAAATCCTGAAGCATTTTGCTTCTTTGCGATCATCTTTGTTAGAATAAAAAAAAAAAATAGTGTTGATCAAAATGTTGTCTTAGTTGTGACAGCTGTTAAAATGCTGCTAAAAATATAATGCCAACTATTGAAAAGCTAACTGCTCCTGTGAAGTACTAATAAGAAATTCTAAATGAGTTTTTCATCAAGTTCAATAGAGACTCATGTTTCCCACACCTGACCCACTGGATTGTTTCACTTTTCTGTGGTTGTTATTGCACATAATATCAGAGAAACAGCTTCCACAGATAATTCTAATGAGCACACAGACCATGCAGTTATTGGTGTAAGATTAGCATAGTTATTTAAAAGTGATTAATTTCCTGTATTACACCAAGAAAAAGGGCAGAGAATAAAGAAAAGAAATTGAAAATACCTTTATTTTTATTAAAACATACTTCTCTAAGTCCTCCCCTTTTCAACTACTGTACATTATTTCTAAAATTAGAACATCAGTGTAGGCACAGTGAAATCTGATTTGCTTCTAATAATATGGCATACTAATTGTAATGCATGGGCTGTTTGGTACTGTCATCTAAAAATCTGGCCATAGAAATGTATTAGGTTTGTGTATTTTCTATTTAAAATGATTATACATGAACTTAAGGTAGACAGATGAATAAATAGTCAAATAAACAAATAGAGAAACTAATGAATAACCAAAGCTAATAAAAATATTCTAACTAGTCTAGAAAATTGAGTTTGGTCTATTTTGGATATTAACAAAAACCCTGATATGTTTTGCATTTATCTTCTCATCCACAATTTCTTATTTGCTTGCAATGTTTATAAACTGTAACATGTGTGTTTTGCAATAAACAAAGAAGTTCTATCTTATATTATTCTCCTATTCATCTTCTCTCTCCAACGGCCCCCCTCCCCGCCCCTTTCTGTCTTTGACTCTCACTCTCTGTCTTTCTCAACTCTTTCCAACAGCTGGTAAGAGACAGAAAGAGAAAAAAAAAAAAAAAAAGCCTAGCTTTTTAGAAAAAAAAAAAAGAAAGCCAGCATGGCTAGGATTATTAATGAAGTTAACTATGACCAAATGCTTAGCCTTTAACTTTTAAAACTTATTTAACTAAATTATATGATGCCTAATGGTCTTTACTTTCTGGTCAGTAAAGATATAAAGGAGAGGTATTTAATACATTTCAAAATATATTTAGTTTTTTGGGGGGAGGGTATGATTTTATGACTTAACTCCTCGCCTTTTTTTCTCCCCCACCCCCCCCACCCCCAGTCAGCTGTTTGAAGAAATGAGATTAGGATCAGAGAACCAAGGGATGGCTCTGCTAAAGTTGAAATAAAGAACAAGGGAAGATTTTTTTCCAACACAAACTTAGATGCCATTAGGCTTTGTATCTGAAGTTACATAATAGAGGATGTGATGTCACACATGTAAATTGCAAATGCTGAGTCCTGCACTTTGTGGTGGCAAACCTCAGGGAGTTTGACACTAAAGGGAAGAGGGAGGGAGGTGTCCTGTGGTACAGAGACTGTGAATAGAGGGTGAACAATTGTCAAAAGGGAGGTATCTGATGGTGCTCCAAGACTTAAGACTATTTAGCTGCTGTAAATAACCTTCAGCTACTTGGAGTTGAAGTTAATGTCCTTTCCTGTGCTTTTCCTTTCTTAATTTTTATTTCTCTAAGAAACATTTCCTTCCTTTGGCAAAGAAAAAAATAAAACTAAAAGGATGAAAAGAACAAGCTCTGTTAGGAAACAGCCTTAAAAGTGATGGCATTTCTAGACATACACTTTTTAAAGCTGACCGGTTCCGAACTAATGGGCATTGGAGTGGATGTATTCCAAACAACAGAAACCCTGGCACATGATGGAGGCATCACTGAGGGAGTCTCTCAAACTCCCTCCGGAGTGATCCCGACCAAAATCAGTGTCACTTTCTCTTCAGATGTGGGAGCTGCAGACTTTGTGCTGGAGCTCTTCTCTCCTCAGGGTGGTTCAAGACTGTCTCTTGTCTTGTAGCCAGCAAAAGAAAACAAAGAGGAGCAAGGAACTGAATTGTTTAGTCGTGTGGGCAAATATCTAAACAGATATCCAAAAAACAAATAAAGTTTTGTCTATTGTTAATTCCAAGATCCCCTAACATCTCTCCCAAAATATAGGAGAAGCTGATATCTGTAAGCAAGTAGACCACCTCCTGAAGTTATTTTAGTGTGAAAAAGTTTCAAAATAGTATCTATGTATGCTTAAAATCTCAATCTTAGTTTTACTTTTATAATACAAAACTATTTTGAAGATGGGAAAGATGAAAATTTGAGAATGGACAAAACAAAAACCTAAGGGAAAAAATCTAAATTTCTAAAATGTTAGTTATAATAACCCCACTTTACATCATAGTTTGATCCCTGACACATTGTCTGTGATGGAATTTATTGACTAAATAGGGATGGAGCACCTATGTATAGAATGTGTATGATAATTTGTTTTGTAAAGAGGAAAGAAATAGTGCCTAATTTATCAATTTTGTAAACAGAATTTACATCATATAGGTTACCTTAAATAAGAATTTTCTTTAACAATTTATTATGAAAAATTTCAAACATACCAAAAAGTTGAATCTTACAGTGATTACCTGTATACCGACCACCTTGATTCTACCAATAATATTGTACCACATGCATGCTTTATCAAGTATCTATCCAACCTTCTGTGTACTTTATCTATCCATCAATGCCAGTCCATCGTATTTTTGATACAAATCAAAATTCAGTTTTTGCAGTCAGTACATTGTAAATAGTGGTTATTTAAAACTTCATTGAATATGCTAACTTGAAAATACATTTGTTCTATTATTATTTCCTTGATTTCACCTTAAAATAATGCCTTAAGGACTTAACATTCCATGCAAATAAGGAAACAGAGGCAAAAGGTTGTTGTCCTAGAGACCAAAGTACCACCTTGAGCCGTCTAAGAACTGAGTGATGCCAACACAGCATAGGTGATGGATGCAACGGGAAAGTCCAGATTCAGAGTGGGGCTGTGGTTGAAGAAAGGCAGGGATTGTTCTAACAGGGCAGCTCCGTGTTTAACATGGTTTTGTGTGGGAAGGGATTAGCAACTTTCACAGCTATTTAGGAAGAAAATTGGAAAGAACCCAGAAAAAGGCAGGAGGAGGGCGTCCAATGGAGTCTGTAGAAAAAGGAGGGTTAAGCCGGAAAGGGTGTGTGTGTGTGTGGTCAGTTCTCGAGTTTAAGTCATAATGGACAGCGAGCCGGGGAGTCTGTAAGTGCTAGTGACATTCACAAGGCATCCCCCTTAAGCCCATCCCAGTCTTCCACCAAGGTTAGGTGTAACGTGAGTGCGTGTGAACAGGCACACATCCATCTCTTGATAGGGGTGACCTGTGTGGTGGGGAGTAGGGGTAGAGCACCTGGGACGTAGGGAGACTTGGGAGCAAGGAGGAGGCTCTGCAGGTCTGCGGGAGCAGGAGGATCCCGGGATCACGGGTCACAGCTCCATCCTCCGCCCCTCGCCACGCACCCATGCTACAGCCCGCCCTCCCTTCTCTGTCACCCCCCTTTCACTTTCACGTCTGCGTAGGTGTCTGCCCCGGCGGGCGCAGGGGCGCGCAGGGCGGCGCGGGGGCGCGCAGCGCTAAGCCAGCGGAGGGAAGGAGGGGGCCAGGCGCGCGGCCCCTTCCCAGGCTCGCTCCCGGGACCCTTGCTGTTGGGGTCGCAGACACTTTGAGATCTAGGGGGCCGTGGCGACCCCCACTGCTCACGCCTTCCCCACGCCCCTCCCCCCAAGACACACCACCCTTCCACGAGTCTCCCCCCGCCCTGCCCCACGGTGGGGGTGGGGCAGAGGCGCAGGCGAGCAAGAGCGGGAGGAAAGGAGCAGCCTCCCCCGGTGGGCAGCCAGTGAGCAGGAAAAGAAACTTTTCCCTCTCGACCCCGGCGCGTGGTTCCCAGCCTGTGCCGCCCCATGCGGGTGAAAACTGCACCTGAGGCCGGGGTGCGAGATCAGGGCCAGATTTGGGGGGCACGTTTGGGCGGAGTGTGGGGGGGCTACGTGCATTGGGGTTCCATTTTAACCTCGGCCTCCTTGCTGTCAATAGCCAGGGTGGTAAGGCGGCCCCTGGCGCCCCCAGCCCGGGTTTTCATCAGCCGGTGGCTGGACGCTTTGCTGCCTTCTCCTCCTCCTGGTGAGGGTGTGACCCGGGGAGGGGGCCAGGGCACCCCCCCCGCAGTGCTCCCCACCCCACCTCCCGCGCGCGCGCCCCCGCGCGCTCCATCGCCCGAGCTGTCACCGGCCACCCCCTGGCCCGTGGAGGGGGCGCAGAGAGCCGCGCTGCGAGGCAGCCGGCGCGGGTTCATCCCGCAAGACTTCTCGGCTCCCAGGGCCGCTGTCGTCAACGCCCAGGAGACCAGCAATCCCGGAGAGTGGCCCGCCCGAGGTGGCCGCCGCTGCAGGGGGCAGGCAGGCGCCCGCTCCCCGCTCTGCGCGATTTGGCTCCGGCTTCTCGCCTGCTTCTGCGGGCTAACAGCGCTACTGCTTGCTTCATCGCTCTACCCACCGTTAGTAGGGCGACGGCCGGGATTACCATCCTCTCCATCCTTACGGCAGATCTGCTCATACTGGACTTGCTAGTGGGGGCAGCAGCAGCAGCAGCAGCAGCAGCGGAGTCTCTCTGCACCCCTGCCCCGCGCCCCGGGCTCCCCACCATGTCCTAGAAAAGGTGAGTGCAGCGACAGGCACTTTGCGCCCACAGTGGCGGGAGGGAACGCAGGGACAGCCCTGGGGCAGGCAGGGTCCGCGCAGAGGGCGCAAGTTGGTGCACGGAGGTGGACTGCGGACAGCAGACAAGGTGCCCGCCGGGCCGCCTCCGTGCAGGGGTGCTGAGTGGCGGGTGGGCAAGCGATCGCGGCAGCCGGCCCTGAAAGGTTCTAACCTAGATTTTTTTTTAAAGAAGCTGAGGTCCAGGGCAGAACCAGCTCTCCATAAAGGAGGTGAAAACTTAGTAAAACAGACACATCCATTCCTTTAATAATGAATAATTCGGCAAAACAGGTTGAGCCGCCGCCTCCTCGCGTGCCGGGGAACGGGGCGCTAAGTCCGGGGGCCCCTCGCTCCCGCTTGCCTCCCACGCTCGGCCAGTGCGCGATCAGTGCCCGACTACTCGTTGGGCCGGGCGAGCGCGCGTGACGGCGGGCCCCGCGGGAAAGTTGGGACACTTGGCGGGGCTCCAGGCTGCGGGGGCGCCGGGCAAGGAGGGACAGCCAGACACCTTAGTTGGGGGTCGGGACCAGCTCTCCAGCTCCGCAGCTGTCACCCCTGCTGCCAGGGAGTTCCCTACCTGGAGCAGTGGGAGTTCGAGTCTTGCGTTCTTGGTCTGAAATCCCAAAGCTTAATTAACTGTAAGGCGAAGAGGGGCCTCGGGGCACAGGGTGAACGCTTCCTCCACCCACCCACTTACGTGAGTGCGGGGCAAGGCTGAGGCCGGAGGCTGCACAGCTGCTGGCGCCAGGCGACGGGTAGCCCAGGGCCGTGGACCAGATTTAGGTGTGTACGTCACTGGTGCTGACTCCAGGCCAGCCGGGAGCCTAAAACTGAGCCTCATACTCGGCGCCTCAAAGTCTTTGGACATCAAAGTTAAGAAGTCCATCCTTTTGCTTAGAAACAACAGCGTTTGGATGGCCAGGAGGAGGTAGAGTCCCGCTGGGGACGGTGGGAGGGAAACAAATTTCTTCTTGCCGATGCTGGAACCTTAGAAAACAGTTTGATTTCCTCCCCTCTCCTATATGTTATTCCTAATTATGTCACCGCCCCCCCCCCGACACACACACACTCATTATAAAGTGGACATGCTCGACAGTAAGCTTTGTTTCACATTAATCCAGTGGAAAAATCCAGTTCTACGGTGGAGAGCAGCGGGCTTTAACCCTAACACTTTCCTTTGGGGGCGAGGTGGAGTGATTGAGAGGCTCTGTTTAAGGGGCTTGGCTGCATTGAAATCACCCGCTTTTCATGCACGCTTAAAACAAGGAAATTCAAATCCAGGGGGAACGTGATCCCTTTGCTTGCTGGCAGCAGACGCAGAGGCTGCTCTGCTGAGACGTTCGAAATACCCAGGAAAGGGGCGTGGAGAGGAACTCGGGGGTAGGGTGAAGTCCTCCCCCGCCCCGTTGTGCCCTGCACGCGGACGCTGTGGGCGCCACCTGGGCCAGGGCTGCCTCTCACCTGGCGCTGCAGGTGGGGAGCAAGAGGGACAACACCTTGACTAGCTATCAGGAAAAAAAAACCGACTTCCTCAGCGTCACTGCACTTTGCAAGTCTTCCCAGATATTTTGTGGTCGGCCAGGAGAGCCAGGTGGGCGCGAGCAAGGTGGGGGCGATCGAGCGAGGGGGGCGGGGAACAACGTGAGGAGGGTGGGTGCCTAGTGTCTACTTTCGTAGCAGCTGCCGGGCACCCCAAGCGCCCGCCGCCGCTGCGGCTTTAAGGAAGCTGCGGAGTCCAGGCTGTGTCGCAGCAACTTTGTATCAGTCATGTCGCCCTCCTGGTGACTGACAGCTGGGGTTGCCCAATGAGAAGCCCGTCTGACCCATGCAGCGTGGAGCCTGGCTTCCCTCTGGACCAATGGGAAGGGCTCAGGGGGGCGGGTTAGCAACTTGAACTTTATCTGGGCATGTGACCCGCTTTTAAAAGGGCCGGCCCTAGAGCTGGCCCACTCCCCCTCCGGGCTTTCGCCCGCCCTCTCCCTCTCTGCCTCCTTATTTCGCCCGCCCAGGCCCTGCCCCTACCCCTGGCCCGGCCCTGTCCTCTCCGCCCCTCCGCGCCCGGGGTGTCATTGGACCTGGGAGAAGCAAGCCAACTTAAGGCTGCCTAGAGGAAGCCCGTGCCGTCACCTGGGTGCAAGCTCGCTGCCGCCTCGGGCTCTCCCGCTGCAAGGGGAGCGGCACTCGCTGGCCTGGATGTGGTTGGATTTAGGGGGACTCCGCAGCAGGAGTGTCGTCGCGTTGGCGAGCGCTGCAACAGGTAGAAGCCGAGCGACGGACCCCGGCCGAGGCAGGTGTGTAAGGGGTGCGCGGCGGGGCGCCGCTTGCCGGTCGGGGCGTGCGGCCGCGGCGCGGGAGCGTGCACTTTGCAGGGAGAAGTGGCTGCGTAATCCGGAGGCAGAGTCAGTATGGTGCTGTGGGCTTGTTGTTTTGTTTTGGTTTTCCACTTTTCCCCCCCTTTGGCCGCCAGAGGACTATTTTGGGAAAGTTTGGCCACTTTGGATAAATGCCCTCTAACGAGCGGCTTTCAGCCGCCTTTGGCAGTGGGAGGTCTACCACCACCCTTCCCATTGCCCAGAGATAAATTTCGGGTCCCTTACCTTGTACAGTTTTTAAAGGACGTTTGAATAATGTATATATTTTTTCCTTTTGTCCATTGCGGAAGCACCCAAATCTCAGCTGAAGGTGCAGCTTATTAAGGACAGCTGAAGGAGATAGAGATCCTGATAGAGCCTGCATGAAAGGGGCTCTGGAAATTCGTGCATTCCCCGTTCCACGGTATTCACGAAACTCTTGAGAGAGGCAATGCTTTCTGTGGCATCAGTTGGAATTCTAAAGGCAAGGGAGAAGGGATGAAGCTGCTTTTGGTGGCGTCCGTACCTTTTTACTGAATTTAGGGTCATGGCTTTTCCGACTGAATTTTAGAAGACCAGGTTTAAATCATAATGGTTTCTGGCACCATCGGTTTTATCTGCTATAACGTAGAAGTTAGTACAACTTTGATAGCAGACAAGGTTTTGAAGCAGCTTAATTTCAGGTGCACTAAATTGCTTTTGAACATTTGTGTTGCCATATAGTTGCTGTTGTTGATGGTATTTACATGGTATCAGCATTCTTCATCAGTGAAGTTGGGTGAAGTTTTAATTCTGTTCGACTTCATGGTACACTATTATGGAAATGCTTGAGAAGTTTTTAAAAATAATCTAAAGGTGAGCTTTTTCCTCTAAGGGAAAAATAGTTTTGTTTGGGGATTTTGGAAAGATCAGGTGGCTCAGTGAATTAGGTGAGTGAATAGAAATCAGGTGTGCTCAGTTCTAACTGGTTCTCCTGCTCTCTTAGGTGACCTTGGGCAGGTTTCTCTCATTTACCTCATCTATAAACGAAGGGAACATAATAATGGTTCTGTAGTGGGGATGACAGAAAAATAGTTACATACAAAAAACTTTTATAACTATGTAGCCAGTGAAAATTGTGAAATTCATAAGGTTCTCGTCTTTAAGTTGCAGTATTATAATGAAATAACTATAGAAAATGATGCATTTTAAACAGGTCTATGTTTGGGGGATATTAAAAGTGAAAGTGTTTTCAGATAAAATACAAATTCACGAGAATCTTTGTTAATATTCCTGAAAACAACTACTTCCTTGTGGAAAAGGGCAATTTAACACAAGCTGTAAAACATAAAATTTTAGTCATATTTTTCTTTTGCAAAAAATAGTGTTTAAGAGCATATATATATACACACACATGTATATATGTGTGTGTGTGTGTGTGTATATATATATATATGATAAAGTAGAGCTTCTTATAATGCTTTTCCTTACTTTTCTTACTTGAAATTTTCTTTATGTTTTGTGAGGAAGCCATTTGCATGAAAAATTAAAGCGTCATAAGAGTTTTTGTCTTTATCCCAAGAAAGACTCTGTTATAATATTCATTGTAAGGGAGACATGTTTGATTTTATATAAGCTACATTTGTATATCGGTATCTTATATGTTAGTAACAAAAACTTTCCCTTTACCCTCTGGGTAGTAAGTTCTATGAAAATCGTAGCAGCTAATATTTTTAACTAGTAAGTTCAAGTTGACTGAAATTCTACTCAAGACATGGTCATTATACGAACTCCAAAACAACACCCTGGGTTGTATGGACAACATAGAAAATAAGTTCCTAACCTGATCCTTTACAGAGACGACTAAAATAATACGGAGAATTCAGCATAAAATATAAAAAAAAACAAACCCAACCCAATTAAAAAAAAAATCTGATCTTTCAAAATGTTTGCAGTGGGAGCCAGGCAGATGCTAGATGTATTCCATTCTTTTGTGTTTGTTGCCAGCCTTTACTCTTATTTTTCTTGTTGAGAGTTGGTGCATTAGGTTGGTAGATGAGGAGAATGCCTTAAAGCTAATTTAGATTTCAGCAAAGCTATTTGCGAGTTTTTTTAATGATAGTCAATAATGTGGTGAAATGCAGGCTGTTTTACTGTTATTGTTAAAGGAGTTTAAGGCTAGCTAAACAGGACTTGGAAAGTTGTAATCAGATACTTGCCTGTAGAGTGCTTTAAGATTTTCCCTGCCAGCCATCTCCCATATAGATTCTATTCAAAATCTTCATATAGCCTCAAAAATTTGAGATACGGCTCCTGCTTTGGGGGAGAGTGATGAAAAGTATCCCTCAGAATATTAGTAGGTGCTCTGTGAAAAAAGAGTGCATAACCAAATTGTTTAGGAATACTGGATTCAACAGGAACCAGGTTGCTGCACCGTAGAGCTGCCCAGGAGTTTTAGAGGCAGATTTATTTACACTGTGAAACTTCAAAAAAGTAGTAAGTGATGATTTTTTTCCAAAAGACCATTAAGAGAATGGATTTTTGGAGCAGGATCTGCATGGGGGTATAGAGGCCTATTTCCTTGGACTAGGGGAGCCAGAATGAGGCTGTAGGTATGGACATTGGGAGGGTAAGCCCATGGGAGGCCTTTATAGTAAGGGTACCTAGTCAAAGGTGACTTCCAGTTGTTTGGGTTGAGAATAGTAAGTTTACCAAGACAGGGAATGTGGGTTTAGGGACAGGCTTGCAGGAAGGTGGGTGATACACAAAAAATATTCAGTTTTGAAAATGAGTAGACATAACATAGTTCTTGTGATATTTAATGAGCTTGGAGGTGAAACATCTGTGCTTTAGATATACATCCGTTCAAGTTTGGTATGGGGGAGACAAAAGTTTCTTAGGTAGAAGCTGAAGAAGCACATAGTATGTATTGGTATTTTTTAGCCTGTGGCTGAGATTGAATATATATATATTTGGTACAGGAGAAAATATCAGTATTAGCCATTTAGTTACCATTTCATTACATAATTTTTTTCAACTTTTACTTGGTTTTTATCCATGCTAATTTTTTTGTCTGGAATTACCAGATAACTACCTCAACCTTTGTAATTTGAGTTATTTTCCACTGTTTTGTGATTGATTTGTGGTTAGGAAGTCATGGAATGATATTGTTTCAGTAAAAATAGACTACATAATTAGTGTATTTTTATGTTCACAAATTACTGAGTATTGATTATAATAGTTCAAAATTTTTTTATTTGCACTATGCTATCTGTGTGGGCTGCAATGGTGAGATTGATAAAGATTGTGCCCTCTGAGAACTTAAAATACATGTTTAGAATATAGGAAAGTTTACATTGTACAGACAATTTCGGCATTAATTTTATTATAGAGCCCTGTGATATCTACTATGAATTTACTTCATAGCGTTATCACTGTTTTTCCGTGTTAATTAATGTAAGTTCTATAACAAAAGGACTTCCCAGTGTCTTTCTTTAGTGAGGGGAAGGATGGAGGTAGGGAATGGCAAAGGGAGGAAAGGGGTGAGAGGCTTAAAGTAGTATTTGTGCACAGAAGTGCACAAATTTCATCTTTGAGATCAGGACCTTTATTTGGGTCATAGATTGTTCATATGCCTGAAAGGATTTGAAAGATGCATACATAATAATTTTCAGAGTTTTATAGATGAAAAGATGCAAATAAAATTTTTACTGAGAATGACCTCATTTTTTTTAGAGTGGTGGTTCTCAATGGGGCCAGGGGCAATTTTTCCCCCAAGTGACATTTGCCAATGTCTGGATCCATTATTGGTTGTTATAATTGGGAAGAGGGGCTTGCTACTGGAAGCTAGTGGGTGGGGGTCATGAATATGCCAAACATCTTACAATGTACAGGACAGACCTTCACAAACAAAGAATTACCGGTAACAGGCTCAAAACCTCTTTAGTGCCCAGCTGAGATAACCTTGGTGTAGAGAGAGACAGGGGATCAAATTCCAACGCTGCCACTTATCTCCGTGCCCCAGGCCTCAGTTTCCCCACCTGTATTGTTTGGATAATGTTGCCAATCTTAAAGGGTTGTTCGTAAGGGTGAATAAGTTAATACGTGAAAGGCTAATAATATGGACTTTGAATATTATAATGCATAAGAATTATATAAATACAGCCTATTGTAATTATTCTGTTGATGAAATAAATTTATGTAGAGAGCCAGTGAATATGATGGTATATCTGAAACAATCCCGCGGGCTCGTGGATGATGGGGACTCTGCCTGTTTTGTTTATCACTGTAGATTCAGTGACTGGTTGTAGGCCCCAGGATGTAGCACGCACTTGGTAAATATTTGTTGAATGAATGAACACATAAGTTGTCAGGACCCATCTCGAACTTCCTCCATTTACTGTGAAGACTGAAACTGTCTGTGTGTTGGGAGTCTTTTTTAGCAGAGGTACCAACAGATAAGGGTGCATGTCAAAGTCCTCAACAGCACGGAAATACAGAGAAGGGAGCCCTGACATTCCGGAGTCATCATACAGCTTCTCTGAGCTGTGGACCACTTAGTCAATCTGGATATATGAATCTTAACTTCTTTAACTTTTCAGAATTGACATTAAATTATCTTCATTACTAATCCATTTTAAGAAAATCTTAATGTTTTAAAAATATTCTTAAATTGTTCTTCCTGTTATAATTCACTAGATAACTTTATATTGAGAAATGCTAACAATTGTATTTCCTTACTGTTTTTAATAAAACCGTGTCTTAGATATGGAAAGCAGCTTCCCGAGGCTCAAAAGATGGCCAGGGCTTTGAAGTGAGATGATTACGTAGTTTTAAACCTGACTTGGTCATTTGCTATGTGTTTGACCTTGGGCAAGTCACCCACCTTACTAAATCCTCAGTTTTTTTTCCCTGCCTCATTTATCCCTAGGATTACTTTGAATATTAAGTAAGTTAACATTTGTAAATATGCTTTGTGAACTCTATAAATACTGCACCATAGCAAATATGTTACTTTTACTTACGTGCAAAATAGTTTTATATGATTGCTTCTTATAGTCCGGCTTCTGACAAATTATAGTCAATATTCTGTTGTAGCAGCACCTAAAAAATGTAACAATTATAATATAGCATTAAAGTGTTGCTTATAAGTATAACATGTATTTATAGTTCAGTAAATACTGTTTTAGAGTGTCTTTTAGAGTAATATTGCTATAAATGACTCTAATTCAATTTTTTAATGTAAATTTATTTGTTAGCTATGGAGACCAAAGGCTACCACAGTCTCCCTGAAGGTCTAGATATGGAAAGACGGTGGGGTCAAGTTTCTCAGGCTGTGGAACATTCTTCCCTGGGACCTCCAGAGAGGAACGATGAGAATAACTACATGGAGATTGTCAACGTAAGCTGTGTTTCCGGTGCTATTCCAAACAACAGTACTCAAGGAAGCAGCAAAGAAAAACATGAACTACTCCCTTGCCTTCAGCAAGACAATAATCGGTCTGGGATTTTAATATCTGATATTAAAACTGAACTGGAATCTAAGGAACTTTCAGCAACTGTCGCAGAGTCCATGGGTTTGTACATGGATTCCATCAGAGATGCTGACTACACCTATGACCATCAGAACCAACAAAGAAGCCTGAGTCCAGCAAAGATCTATCAAAATGTTGAACAGCTGGTGAAATTTTACAAAGAAAATGGCCATTGTCCTTCCACTCTAGGCATGAGCAGACCCTTGAGGTCATTTATGTCTGACTCGGGAAGCTCCGTGAATGGTGGGGTCATGCGCACCATTGTTAAAAGCCCTATCATGTGTCATGAGAAGAGCCCATCTGTTTGCAGCCCTCTGAACATGACATCTTCGGTTTGCAGCCCTGCTGGAATCAACTCGGTGTCCTCCACTTCGACCAGCTTTGGCAGTTTCACAGTGCACAGCCCCATCACCCAGGGGACTCCCTTGACGTGCTCCCCAAATATTGAGAATCGAGGTTCCAGGTCGCATAGCCCAGCCCATGCCAGCAACATGGGCTCTCCTCTTTCAAGTCCATTAAGTAGCATGAAATCCCCAGGTTCCAGCCCTCCAAGTCACTGCAGTGTGAAATCTCCGGTCTCCAGTCCTAATGTCACTCTGCGATCCTCTGTGTCTAGCCCTGCAAATATCAACAACTCGAGGTGCTCTGTTTCCAGCCCTTCCAACATGAATAACAGATCCACACTGTCCAGTCCAACTGCTAGTACTGTGGGATCTATCTGTAGCCCTGTAAACAATGCCTTCAGCTACATGGCTTCAGGCACCCCCTCGGGATCCAGTGGGACCCGGGATGTGGATCCTAGTCCAGACACACTCGAGAAAGGTGCTCAAGAGATCCCCTTTCCTAAGACTGAGGAAGTAGAGAGTGCCATCTCCAGTGGTGTGACTGGCCAGCTTAACATTATCCAGTACATAAAACCAGAGCCAGATGGAGCTTTTAGCAGCTCATGTCTAAGAGGAAATAGCAAAATAAATTCTGATTCTCCATTCTCAGTACCAATAAAGCAAGAATCAACCAAGCATTCGTGTTCAGGCACCTCTTTTAAGGGGAATCCAACAGTAAACCCATTTCCATTCATGGATGGCTCTTATTTTTCCTTTATGGATGATAAAGACTATTATTCTCTATCAGGAATTTTAGGACCACCTGTGCCCGGCTTTGATGGTAACTGTGAAGTCAGTGGCTTCCCCATGGGGATTAAACAAGAACCAGATGATGGGAGCTATTACCCAGAGGCCAGCATCCCATCATCTGCCATTGTTGGTGTGAATTCAGGTGGACAGTCCTTTCACTATAGGATTGGTGCTCAAGGTACAATATCTTTATCACGATCAGCTAGAGACCAATCTTTCCAACACCTGAGTTCCTTTCCTCCTGTCAATACATTGGTGGAATCGTGGAAATCACACGGTGACCTGTCCTCGAGAAGAACTGATGGCTATCCAGTCTTAGAATACATTCCAGAAAATGTATCAAGGTAAGTTGGTCTTTTCTCCATTTTTTTTTTTTTTTTAATCATGACTTTATAAAAGGGTGTCCCAAAATTCATGCAAGAAGTAATTTTGTACGAAAATTGCGAACTGTAGCTGCCAAACCTTCATTATTTTTAAAATATTGCTCAGCAATGAAAACACATTGTTCTATCGTGTAGTGCTCCATTTTTAATAACCCTGAACTGTCAGCTGTCACGCTGTCTTTTTTTGTTGTTAGAAACACTTTACCGCACAAATGACGCAAAATTCAAATCTTGCGTCAATTTTGGGATACCCTTTAAAAGGTTGAAGGTTAGCATTATTTTTACTGCTGACAAATTTAAACAAATTGTATTTTCAGGATGGTTCTTTAGTGCCTTTTCCTTGCTCTTTTATATCATGTTACTACTTATTTTTGAAATAGAGAAAGACAAAGTTCTTAAACTCTCTTAGATTGTATTTGTGTTGATTTGGAAGGAGCCTATATAAGTGTTGCTCCCCCTTATCGCTCCCACATTGCCTGTTGTAAACATTTTAGAAAAGTTTTTTGGGGTTTTTGTTTGTTTGTTTGTTTTTGCTGCCTGTCATTATATTTACTTTAGCAGAGTAGTGCTAGATTTTTTTCTCTAGATTTATATTTGTTCACTAAAATTGCTTTGAATTAGTTGTGTGTGTGTGTGGTTTCAGTCTTTTTTTTCTTAGCTTTCTTTATGAATCACTTCATTGGCTGTGAAAAATGTAATTGAACCCCAGATCTGTTACCCACAAGCTACTCGCTCTCTTTGTCCTTTTCTAGTTAGGTTAATTGTATGTTAAGTTGTGGTTTTCAGTACAAATAAATCATTTCCTTAACTGTTGAGGGCTCTTAAAGACTCAGCACATCTAAAATTACTAAGTGGACAGACAGTCTTGCTTTGTTACTCATATTGGAAGTGAAATGTGTCACTGCAGTTTTGAATTGGTTTATTTATAACTTTTAAGGTCTGCAAGAAGACATACATGAGTTACTGTAAAATATATCTTACCTTTCCTTGTTGCAGATAGTGTATTGTGTATATTTAGAAAAACAAGGAAGAGATGTTAGATATGACTAAAAGGGTAGATCTAAGTTATACAAAGAATACTTGCATTGGACTTTGCTTCAGTACTGTTTTAATTACAGGCTTGTAATAAATGATTCCTTTATTGAACATATAAAGAATAGATTTCCTAGATACAGTTCTTTTTTTTTTTTTTTTTGGCATCTAGGAATATATGGATATTTTCCTTAAAATTTTATTTTGTGGGAAATGTGTTCAACCTGTGAATAGGATATAAGGTTTACATGCATTCCTATATCTTCCTCCTTTTGTTTTGTTATTTTCCAAACCAAGAACATTATTTTCCTTGTGATTTACTCAAATCTTGTTCTTCTTGCTTTTATGGAACCGAATATTCCATAAAAGAAACATTCTTACAGTTTTAATTTGTTCCATCATATTTTAACTCTGCCTCTTTCCTAAATTCTAAAAAACAGAGGTCAGGAGATAGCAGAGCTTTCATCAGATCCAAACTCAGCAGGTATACTACTGATAGTGTTTTGTTTTTCTTTTAGAGAAGGAAGTTTTGCACATGAGGTAGATTATTTTGGTAAGTGATGTTTTATCAGTGAGTTAGTATGAAGGAGTGAAGTCTGATAAGTGCATGGCTGCCCTGGTTGAAATCCAAGCTGTGCTGCTTTTAGTGATTACTGTTAATTTAATTAAATGTTAGTGTTTTCACAACCTTTAGTTTCCATTTCTTTAGTTTTTTCTTCATTATATGAAATTCTGCAAAATAATTTTAAAGAAGTGTTATGTGCATAGTTAAAAGAAACCTTCATTGATCATTCTTATGATTAAATTCTCTGATTTAAAATTTTCAATTTATGCTTTTTTAGTGTTAAAAGGCTGTTACTTTAGGTTAAATTTCTGGTAGAAATACCAGAGATATATTTTCTAAATCATTAATTCTTTCTTATATTTGTTCTGTATTCTATTTCTACTATTTTAATTGTAGTTTCTATACTCATGAAGTGCCTCCTGATGGTCTAGCCTTCAACATACTAATGTGAATCAGGGACCTTGAGTTTACTCTGCATTTGTGGGCACTGGAGGTGCTGTCTGGTGTCATTCTTGAGTATTCCAAAAGTCTCTATATGCGTGTTAGAAAGGATTCATTTTGTTTACATAGCTGCCGGTATTGTGCTTGTTAATACACGTTTTCTAAAAAAATCTTTGGTATAAAGCTGTAATGTTATTTGAAGTCTCTTGTAGGTGAATAATTCTTTACAGCTTTTCCTGGTGAATATTATTCAAATCTATTTGTTTTGATTGTTCTCAGCATAAAAGAAAAAAGATCAGAGGATATTTAGACCTTTTTCTAAAGTCTACATGGTATAATGTTTAATTTAATCTCATCCACGATTCATCATTGCTTTCTCACTTTGTATCTTTTGGACCCAATTCAACCTTTTTGCTTATTTCATAATTTATAATAGTGATACCCTGTTCCAGGGAATGTTGAATAAATTAATGAATTAATGGTTGTAAAGGAGCAAGGCAGTACATAACTGCTTGTAGATTTCATTATATCTTCCGTCTTTTGGTTGGTTCTAAATTAAACTGCTTTCTAGCAGCTCCCAAAGTATGGTTTGAGATTCCTGAGACCTTCTCAAGGAGGTTCATGAAATAAAAAATCATGCATTGGTAAAAGATCCATTTAAAGTGGACAATAGACCAATGAATTTTAATGTAATAATGTATGAAAAGTTCACTGATAATGATTTCAGATTACACATTACAACTAACCTTTTAAAAATTACTCATTGTCAATTTTCTGTGTAGTTATCAGAGTGTCATACCTGCAGTTATTTGAAGAGATCCTTCAAATGCTCTGCCTTTTTCCAACAACATATCTGTGTGAGGTCAGATTTCCTTCATATTCTTGAGCCAAAACATATCGCCACACATTAAATGTAGAAGTATATATGAAAATCTAGCTATCTTCTTTTAAGTGACACAATAGACTTGCAAAAATGTAAAACAGTGCCACTCCTCTAAGTTTTCATCCGAGACATACTTTTTCATGAAATATGTTGATATTAACATGTAATGATGTACTATTTTTAAATGATTTAGAATAAATATTAGTTCTTGTTTCTAATATGGTAAATATCACTAGATATAACTAGTATAAACTACAGCTCAATACATATTCAGAGTAGAAAGGAGTATTGAGACCCAAAAGTTGAGAATTGCTGTTCTGTGCTATTCTGTACAACCCTTGAAGGTTAATTAAGAAAGAGGATATTACTTTATATGTGTTAGTCTTGCTGAATGTTATGCTGAGGAAGGAGTGCCCCATTCAAATAAGAAAAATGGTTGTCATCTAGATTAATTTTTTTGAGCTGATAAAAATGAGTAATGGCTGTGAAGTGTGTATTGTCTTCTCAGTCTATGGGCATTCTGTGAGAACAATGACAAAAGTCATCGATCTGTTAATAATTCCCAGTGAAGGAATGGTTAGAGCACCACGTTGCGTTGTAAAGTAGATGATGACAAAACTGAATATAAAGCTCTTAGGATGGACACTGGACCTAGTATGTCATTAAAGTTGGCGTTCCCCTGTCAGCTTGGACACAAACACAACTGTCACCCTGAGTGAGTCACTATTTCTCTCAGCCTCAGTTTCTTCATTTTAAGGAGAACAACTTGAACTATATGCTAAGATCTACCAGTCAAACTGCTGAGTGGCTGTGAAGTTTTCTTGGAGTCATGTATGTTAAAAATCAAAATACTAGAAGTCTCCCTTAACGTATTTGCTAATGTGGTTTCAAGTATAGTTTATCACAAGTCTAACTCTGTAGTTTCCAGGGTAGTCTGGAGAGAAAAAATTATTTACCATTTATTTAAAAGTAAAAGTGAGTAGGAGTGACCTATCATTTTGCTTTGAAAAGCAAGTTTTTAAAATCAGATCTTTCCTTTTACAGAATTTGACACTTACTGTGAAATTTTTGTTCTTTTAATTTGCACCATTCCTTTTGCAAACAGGTTTTTTCTGTTGACATAACATTGGATGTTTATGGTGATAGTCTTAGTCACTTTGATAGCATAACACAGAGCTAACAATTTTGACTTCTGAATATAAAGTTCACTATTTCAAAGGGCATATTCTGGTAGGTTTCAAGACAAGCAGTCGGGTATTCATCTTAATATACGTTGAATTTTCTGCATGATAGAATGAAACAATTTAGTAAATAACCTGCAATTAATTTTTTTTTATTGTCCCTAAGCTTTGGAAACTTACTTTCTATAATAAACTAAAACCTTCAGAAATCAAGGATTTCTGTTTGCTTTGTCTTTTAGTAAACTTTCTGAATAAATCATTGTCATGTACATGTCTTTATGTAATGCAAAAGATGAAAGAATGATGCACCTGTCCAGGTAAGGGGGACAGATTGATCGATTACTGGTGCTTATCTATAATTAATCCAGTACAGATTTGTTTAGGTCATTTGGAAATGAAAACATGGAACTTCTTATTTATCTCATAATATTTTAATTTTGAAGTTGCTAGTATACTTAGAATTTCTCCAGATTAACAATTCTAAGTAATATTTTTAGAAATGATTTTCAAATGAGACTTGCTTCTCCTGATGATTTACTCACTTTCATTCATTTATGATAATTTTGATAAGAGTAGTGATAATTTTATTTTAAAAAACACAAACCGTAGTGGTTTTTCATCTACAAATCACTGTGTATAGTGTGCTTTCATAAATTTTTGCTTTTAACATCACAAGTATCCTAGGTTTATATGCCAGTATCTCCACCTTTTCTAATAAAGTATTTAGAGCTGTTTACTTCGTACCTAAACAACTTGAGATAAAAGTCATGGTTTCATTTAAATAAACTGAAATTATTTAATTTAAGATTGTTTCTATACCAGTGACACGCTGAAAAGAGGACCTGATTTCTGGTTTGTAGATTTGATGCCTTCTGCAATATTGAAATTCTGGGTGTGTCTGGTCCTTTTTATCCTTGTAGTTAGTTGTTAGAGTAACAGCAAATATTATACTGATCACTGTCACTTAGGAATAACACTTCACATTCCCTAATGTTTGGATGTCATTAACTTTTTTCTCTGAAATATTTACTTGAGGCTTTGAGCTATTGCTTTAGTTTCATACTACTCATCTACTGACAAAATTTCAGCTCTGCTGCTAAATAATTTGTCATTATCTTTCATTTACTAAATTTGAATCAGGAGAAAAATATGGACTTCTAGATTATATTTAAATATTGCCATTATATTGTGTATTTTTTGTGGACTGTTTTCCAAAATGTATTAATGAAAATGTAGGAAATAGAAGAGTGTTAAATGGATAGTGTTAAAAGTATGGCTCTCTTTTAAGTTTTAAGAGTTTTATTTTGTTCTTTATATAGTATGGTAATGATGAAGCTAAAATGTAATTACGTATAAGCACATGTTACTTGATTGATGTTCTGGAAACCTCTGAGTTTATGATAGTTAGTGGTATGGTCAAGGTCAAAATTTCTATGTAGAAAAATGGTAAAATTGCGTGTATTTCAATCAAGAAATAGAAAACTCTAGTTTCAGGAAGGAAACAGGATGAACAGGAGGCAATTTGAATACTTAAAAAATTAATAACCTAGTGAGAGAGTGTGAGATTATTATAGCTGATGACCTGAATTCCTAACTGTGGCTATGGCTTAATTTTATTAATGATGAGTATTTTATTGCTGTGCAACCTCACCTTATATTGGAGTTGTCGAGACAGAAAAAATGTAACTTAAAATAGTTTCGTAATGGGCAAAATCAAATTTGGACTTTCTGACAGGTAAAGATTATCTAGGGAAGTCTTTGAAAAGAGATGGCAGGGTGTGTGGTGGTGGTCAGTGTTGGTATTTATCCTTAGTTCTAAAAAATGTGGAGGGTGTGAGGGTGGGCACTTCCTGGTGGAAGGAATTATATGAACAACACCCTGGAGAAGGGCAGAAAACATTGAGTGTGGTGGAACTGGGTGTCTGGCCATGATAGAGGGAATTGCGGGGAAGGAAACCTGGAATGGGTTAGTTGGAACTGGAAGGGAATGGAACTTGCAAGTCACACTAAGAAATTTGTGGATAATGAGGAGCTATTGAAATTTTGGAGCAGGGAGGTGGCATGAGCTGAAGCACACTTTGGAAAAACCTTAATTAAGCAGACGTGGTAGGATGGATTGGAGTGGAAAGAGCCTTGTTAAGAAGTGATGGCAGCAGTGCAGGAGGATGGCAATGAACTTCCTGGAGCACTGATGGCGGGGGTAATGGAAAAGGGGGACAGACGTAAGGTATTATAGAAGAAGTGTGTCGGAATTGCTTTTTGTATAAAAACTTTATTTTCAAATAATCACGAACTTAGAAAAAGTGAAAGTCCATTCAAAAGAACTATAAATAAGGATATTCTCCCACATAACCACAATACAGTTGTCAAAATCATGAAATTAACTCATTAGACATCTGCTCTGTAGACATACATCTGATGTTGCCAGTTGTCCTAATAGTGTCTTTTTAGCAAAAGGATCCAGTTCAAAATTGTATCTTGGGTGTAATTGAGTTGTGTCATTGTGTCTTTAGTCTCCTTGAGTCTGGGACAGTTCCTCGGTCTTTTCTGGATTTTGTGACTTTGCAACACTTTTGAGGATGAAAGGCCAATTGTTTAGTAGAAAGTCCCTCTATTTGTGTTTGTTGTATGTTTCCTCATGATTAGGTTCAGGTGATGCACCTTTGGCAGGACTATCACAGAAGTGATGCTGCATTCTCCTCATCACCTGCTACCAGACAACTCGTGGTTTTTCTTTGTGCCGTTTCCTGTTGACTTGAATGTTTTGATTCAGGTGCTGCCTGCTAGGTTTCTGCCTGCTAGTAACTCCATGAAGTTACTCTTCCCTTTGCAATTAGGGGATATTTTGGGGAGAGGTACTTTGAAACTGTAGAAACAATCCCATTCTTTATCTAACTATGTTGATTCATTTTATTGTTTGTCAGCATGGCATCGTTGTTTTTTATTTTATGCAGTGGGTTGTAATCGGTTACTCTACGCGTTATTGATGTTCAAATTGTTGTGTTTAACCAGTGGGACCCCATTCAAGCTGGTGTCTGCATCCTTTTGCTGTGTTCACATCTTTCCCTGAGCACTTTCTTGCCTAAGGACCATCTTACACATTTCCTGCCGTAGTCCTGAAATGAACCTTTCTCCAAGGAGCATCTCCATCTTCACACATGCCCTCCTGTGTGTGCTTGGGGTCTAGCTCTACATTCTGGCTCACAGGGCCACACACACCCTAATAGATACCCTTGTTACTCCACTCAGGCACTGACTGTCTTTGCTGGGCTGCCCTCACACATTCTTGCCCTAGACCACGCGAGCATCCCTGACTGCTCTAATCCTTACACCCTGCCTTGGAGCCAGCCTCAGGCTTCATGCCTAACTGGGTACCTCCTCCCACTGTGGATATCTTCTTTGTTGTGTTTTGCCTAATGGCTTTAGGACTGAATTTATGAGGAAGGAGAGGACTTGTTGTTTGAGTCAAAGTGGAGAGTAAAGTATGTGCAAAATCTGTGAAAACTCACCCATTATGACCTTGACTGTCATGGACAATGAACATAATTAAGAGCTATGGAGAGGTCAAGAAGAAGAGGCTTGGAGGAGAAGGGATGATTTTCCTCAGTTCCCTGAGTTTTATAGTTCCAGACTACCTCTGATGGGGAGGGTTCTCTGTGTAGGTGGAAATGTTGGTCTGCAGACATGGGAGGCCTCTTCATACAAGTGGCAGTTGAGGAGTACTCTTCCCCAGGCAAAAAGTGTGTACAGTGACTCAGCTGTAGTTTAAAGTGCATTTTGCTAGGAATGTGGAGAGACAGAACCCCACTTAGGAGATGAGCAATGCCTCCTAATAGATGAGACAGGGAGTTGTTCAGAGAATCAATAGATTTCCAAGTCACGGATGCGGTAGGGACGGACCATTTCCAAATTAGAAGGGCTCTTAGGGCTCTATAAACCCAGCGCTCTGTGGGCGCAGTCACTGAAGCTACGGCCTAGACAGAGTGCACGCCTTTTCCAATCTCCTGCAAAGCGGTTAGAAACAGCGGAGAGATTCCTGTCCTTTGTGTATTACATTATCCTTCCCATCAAGGAGACGGTACTTCACAACCTGACAGATGGGTGCTGGCGATTTTCAAGAAGAAATTCTGTAGAGTGGTAGGAATGGGGTCAGACTGTGTTTAGCTAAGGAGTAAATTAGCAATGAAGGGGGGAGACTTGGGGAATGTGGGCACAGGGTTTACTCTTGGGACACATCTGGTGAAGGAGAAAGAGGCATAAAAATAATTTAGAGTCTTTAAAGCACTAAATTATCAGGCCCCTTGACCACTTAATTTTTTTAAAGATTTATTTTTATTGTTTTTGACAGACAGAGATACAGAGACAGAGACAGAGAGAAGGGGGAGGGCCCAGAACATTCTCCATAGTTGCACATCATTGGTTTTCCACATAGTTTCATTCCACAGGTGGACGTGGGCTGCACAGGCCAGGAACTGGGCCGGGGTCTCACCCTGGCAAGAACTGAACAGGGGGCACTCCCCAGCTCAGCACATGGGTCTGCATGGGCCAGGATTCGATCCTCAGTCCCCAGGGCTGCAAAGTGAGCGCTTAATTCACTGAGCCATCCGGCTTCCCCGACTACCTTATTTAGTATCTGTTTCATCTTGGCTTATTCACGACACCAACCTTTCTGGGGCTCACAAGATCTGAGCTGCCCTTTCTTCTAGGGGCCTCTGTCCTTACTGTTCTCTTCTTGTTCAAGAAGCCTTTACCTCCATATTTTGGTTTCCTGTCCCTGCTTGTCACTCAGGATTAGCTCAAATGTCACTTGCACAGAGAGGTCTTCCTTGACCATTCTTTTGAAAGTGGTACCACCCCCACCTTCTAATTTATCACTCTTTTGTTGTCTTCATAACTTATACCTATCAGAAATTACCTTCATTTAGTTTAGTTCTCCTAATTAGAATGTAAACTTCCTGAGATCAGTGACCTGATCTGTCCTATTTAATAGTACATTTTTCATCTCTATAACAGTGTCAGATACACAGTAAATCCTGACTGAATGAATAAACAAATTGGTTAGTAGAAGAACTTGGTGGCAGGTATGTTTCTGGGGTGACTGGGTATGTGTTGATGGTTGTGTAAGATCAACAAATTATTGTTAAATAACAGTGGGAATTCTATTGAGTTTAGCAAGAAAATTTGTTGTGACCTCTCCCAGAATATTTTTAGGGTACCGGTATCCATAAAATCTACAGATGCTGTTCTTGCTTTTCCTAATCTAAACATAAAAGAGTAATATATTAAAAGATAAATGGTGACATAGTCTTAGGCTTTATTATGAGGTCATTTATTTTTCATTTGTAAACAGTAAAATTCACTCTTTTAGGTGTACAGTTCTATGAGTTTTGCCAAATGCATAGTCATGTAATCATTATCCGTTCAAGATACAGAGCAGTTCTATCACCCACCTGTTGCCTGTTCATAGTTAAGCCCTCTCCTCACTTCTAAACCCTAGTGACTATTTATATGTTCCTTATCCTTATAATTCTGTTTTTGTTTTCTAGATTTTCATATACATGGAATCATATTCTGTGTAGCCTTTTGATTCTGGCTTCTTTCATTTAACATAATGCATTTGAGATTTATCCATGTATTGCACATGTCAGTAGTTAGTTTCTTTTTAGTGCTATAGTATTTCATTGTTTAATGTATTATACCACAGTTTGTTCATTTATTCATCTGTTGATGGACATTTGGTTTTCCAGTTTTGGTTATGATAAATAAAACTGTAAATATTCACATACCAATCTGTGGACATATGCTTTGTTTTTCTTTGGTAAATAACCTACAAGTGGAATGACTAGATCATATGGCTAATAGTAGGTCTAATATTTAATTTACCAAGCTTTTTTCTAAAGTGGCTGTATCATTTTATTTTCCCATCAGCAGTGTATGAAAGTTCTGGCTGTGTAATATCCTTGCCAACACTTAAGGGAGTCCGTCTTTCTAGTTTCAGACATTATAGTAGCTGTACATGATAGCTTATTACTGTTCGGGTTGGCATTCTGATGCATAAATGATACTAAACATCTTTTCATGTGCTTACTTGCCATCCTTACTCCTTTTCATGCCTGTTAACACTTTTGGCCATTTTTATTGGGTTGTTTTCTTCTTTTTTAGTTGTTACCAGTATATTTTAATGTCAGCTTTTTGACAGGAGGCTTAGAATTAAAAGAAAATAGCTGCATAATATTCTGTATTGACAGAAGAAAAAATAAAGGGCAGTTTTCAAATTATTAGTGTCCACTGTGTTCTTCATGTGAGTGAAAAAACCAAATGAATATGAAACATGTCCCCATTATATTTCCTCCTAGCTGGGGGAGATGACTCACATGAGTATACACAGTTTTTTTGTTGTTCGCTAATTATCTGTTTGGTTGTATGGTGTATATAAACTTGATAGAAAGGGAAGAGTTCTATGTGGGCTAGAATAGTCAAGGAAAGTTTCATACAGGAGGTGAGATTTCCATTTGTAGATTGGTGGTGTTTGGCAAGGAGTAGAGGTGCTATAGGAACAGGTAATAATAGCACAGGTCAGGTGTGTAGAAAGAGCACAAATGAAGCCTGTTTGGAGGGGTTTAATGGTAGTTTTGGAAAATCAGATTATGGAAATTTGTGAATGCTATAAAGAAGTGTTTAGCAGTTTCAATAGAGCACTATTGAACATTTGTTTTTTTGTTTTTAACCAAGGAATGACATAAGAGGATAGAAGGTCACTATGGCAAAACGGATAGGAAATAGTGACACACAAAAAAGCAGATGAGAGGCTGTCCTATTGCTAATTTGACAAGGGTCTGAGTGGTTGTAATGATGGGCAAGGGGTAGATATTAAAGACATTTTTCAAGAAGAAATAATTGAATGCCAAATTATCTGACCAAAGCCTATTCCTTTTCCACTGTACCACGAAGCCATCTGTGTTAACAGCCCCAGATCGCCAAGAAGTCAGAGAAAAGAAAAACCCAGTTTTATCATAATAAGGAGAAATTTTAAGCATGATTATGACTCTAAAAGAAACAAGTGAGATAGTTTTGCTATTGGGATTAAAGTAAAGCCTGATGATTTTGATACCAAAATAGAACTTTTTATGAGACTACGGAAAAAATACCCCCGGGAAATGGAAACAGGAAGAGCCAACTCCTGGTTTGACAAAGTTGGAAAGCACACTGGTAACAGATTATGTAAATGACATATAGTGACGTATGGAATTCTGATATGCATACAAAGATAGGGTCCAAGTCTCAGCACCTGTGGAAGTCCATGACGGTGTCCTCCACGGACTTCCTTGGATCTTTGAATTCACAACACTCTTTCCAAAAGTAGAGCTGTGCTTATTTCCCTCCATCATATGGTAGAGTTTGTAGTTACTTAAAGTGTGTTTTTCTGATAACTGTAAGAGGAGATTCCAAAGGCAAAGTTTGGGAGGGTCGAGAAGTCATGGGAGCAGATATTCTTTAACGTACTCCAATTTGGGTTCTCATTGTATTTTTGAAATGGAAATTAAGTTCAGAGAGGCTTTTGTTTGTGGAAACATGAAGGTATGACTGAAGAATTTGTGGTCATACAATTCAAAGTATTTTTTTTTTCTCCATTTCTCTGTTATTTTCAGACCCAGTTGAGGTAAGTGTACATTGAGGTGGTCCTTTGAGATTTCTGGAAGCATTTTGAGTTGTGTATATGTAGTATAAATAAGATAATTTTGTAGACGTAGACCCTGTATTTTGGCCTTGGTTGTTATGATTCAGGTAAAAACAGCACTTTTAATTTCCCCCTTCCAAATACTGTTTTTTAGGGAATTGAAGAAATTAACAGATGCCTAGAGTAGGGGAAGGAGTTTATAAACACAGCAGGCTTTCCTTGTGAAAATCTAAAGCTGATAGCTCTTACATTTATGTGACTTCCAACACATTTAGCTCCATGGGTGGTTCTTAGATGTCCATTAGCAGGTACCTCCCTATTTTTGAACTCATGTTCATTTAAAACACCAAAGACTTTTATAAGAGAGTGTAATTGCATGAGATGTGCATTTTTTGGAGGATGTTTGTTGCCAATATCTGAGAATGGAAGAAGAATAGAAATCTAACTGTGAACGTGACATGGTCTCTATGATTTTATAACACTGATGAAATATGCTTTTTAAAAAAATCAGTTCTCGATAATTCTACCCAGCAGAAATAATGA
This sequence comes from Craseonycteris thonglongyai, assembly GCA_004027555.1. Classification (NCBI taxonomy): domain Eukaryota; kingdom Metazoa; phylum Chordata; class Mammalia; order Chiroptera; family Craseonycteridae; genus Craseonycteris; species Craseonycteris thonglongyai. The sequence goes on along the minus strand of PVKE010011393.1, from coordinate 4,549 downwards.
AATTTAGTATTATGAGGATTTCACAGAAAGTACACATACAACAGGATTTTCTTTTCTTTTCTTTTTAAATCAGTGTTTTATTTAATGGGGAAAATGACTAAATTTCCATGAATGTGTAAGAATCCTTAGGATCTCTTTCAGACATGTAACTAATGGTGAGTGCATGCTAACTCAGTTATTCAAGACTTTTGATCAATGAAGAATGATAACAGTTTGCTTGTCATACTATTCTTAGACAGTGTTTCAATTGCTTCACTTTGAAAGGGGGTGCCCTTCCCTGGTTCTTAGCTCAAGAGAGGGAAGAGAGACCATTACAAGACAGAAAATATCAAGAGTTTAAAAAAAGAATGCACTGCTACCTACAAATAACTAAATGAAATACCATTTCTATTTACTCAACTCCCTGGAATCCATTGCATGCTAAAACAATCCGAGAAAGGTCTAGAAAAAAGGATGGTGGTGATGGTTGTACAACGAGAATATACTTAATGCCACTTTACTGTTTTAACCATTTTTAAGTGTATAGTTAACTTTGTTCTGTAAATTTCATCACAGTATTTTAATTCTTATTATTAAATCTAATACAAATGGGAGGGTTTTGCACTGATGAAATTTGGTACACAAATAAAAGATACTGAAAGTACAATGTGTGAGCCTCTGAAGACAGAGAGGACAGGACCATGTGACACTTAACTTTGACTCTTCTGTATTATCTACTAAATCCACATACATGCTGTGTTTAATACTTAGTTTCATTCAACAGACGTTGATTAAGCTCTTGATTCTGTCAAAACATCATCCTGGATAGGTGGTCAGATGAGAAATCCCTCATCCTTTAGGGCACCCAATCTAGATACATCTAAGATCTAATTGGGAAGTAGATGGTGGTGTTTTCCTGGAGGTACCAAAATAATGTTTTGAGAACAGGGGGAGGGAATACTTAGAAAATTAAATATTAATTTTGTTAATAAAATTACATGATGGTCACAAGTACATTTAAAGTCGTTAGTCAGAACTCTTGGTTTGTAAACAGTACAGGAAACTGTCTCACACCAGCTTAAACAAAACCGAATCTCTTGGCTCACAAAATGGGAGAAGTTCAAGGGATAAACCTCAGGCTTGGCTAGATCCCAGGTTTCATATGATGCTGTCATAAAGTTTCTCTGTCTCTGAATTTTTTGGAATTTTTCTCATTTCTTTTAACTTTGTCTTCAGAAGTGGTGGGCAGCATGACTCTGGGCTTGCACTTTTCTTAGCTATTGCTCCTGGTAAAAGGAACAGCCTCTTCCTGGATAGATTCTGATTGGCCTGGCTTGAGTTTCATGTCCAACCTTCAGCCGAGATAGTGTGTGTAGCATCAGTGTGCACGTGGAGGGGTGGGTGTTTGGCTTCACCCAGCCCTGTGAACTAAGGACACAGGAAGATGGTTCTCCATAGTGTTCTGGGCAAACAAAAACTGTGGTCCATACCAGTAGTTTCAAAAACTGATCATAGAGTCAGCTATTTATTATCCGTCATTTAAATAGAAATATTAACCACAATGCTTGATTCTCTCAGCATTATAATTAATAAGAACTTTACTGTTATTGACGTGAACTACCTAGCAATAGTGAGAACTTGTGGAGGATGGAAAATTGATGATAAGAATGGGCCAATGCAGCGTTTTTTTAGAGGGAAAGAAGATCTGATAGTCTCCTTCGTGCAGTACGTGTACAGATGCTGTAATGAGAAAAGTTAGTAGCATTCAGAATGTGTTTCAATTGCACACTACAAATTCTGTCTCATTTCCAGATACATAGGGAAAATTAGCATTAATATAATTCCAAAGGGCTCACTGAATTGACCCCATTAATAAATAAGGTTCTTAGACCATCCAGAGCTGCTTATCATCTTCTACTTAGGAGCACCTAAGAAGTTTCTGATATACTCTTTTCTTTGGCCTGTTCATTGAGAGCCTCTGACATTCTTGGTACAAATGATATTTTCTTAGTGTGGGAGGATTACCAACAAAATGAAAGTATGCTTGCTCACCAGTACAGTAGACATGCATACGTACGCATAATGCTGCATATGGTTTTAGGAGATTCATGGGTAATTTCATGAACTCGTGAACTCCAGGTTAAGAACCTCTCTTCTTGGTTCTTGTTAAAATATAATTATATAACTACACAAAGAGGATCATAGTGACCTACCACCAATAGAACATTTATAGTTGAAAATGCAATCTGAATTGTTTGTTCATCAGTTATATTAGGTTGTATATTTGTTCTTGTCTTATAATGCTAAATATGTATGCAAGATGACTATCATCGGCAAAAGGATCCCTTGAAGTAGGAAATACTATGTGGCCAGAGATAGCAGTTAATCTGATTAGTTTATATGTGATAAGTTGAAAAAGATAGGATCAATAAATTTGTAGATATTGACAGATAGAGATAGCATCATTTAGGAAGGATATAATCAGAAGTCAGAGTAATCTTGGTAAATTGGAGAAAAATGTAAGTAATAAATATATAGGAGAGAAGTGGTGGGTAGAAAGGGCACTTCCACTTGATTGTTATATGACCCTAGGCAAATTGCCTAACCTCTCTAACAATGAGCTGCCACATATTTAAAATAGTGACAGTGATAGTCCTTACCCCTATGGCTAATGAGAAATTTATCTAGCTAATTTATGTCATGTGCTGGCATACTCATAGTGAGTGCTCGTTGAACATCTTAGTTCTTATTATTGTTGATTTTATTGCTACTGTCACTTAGAATTGAAATAGAGAAATAGGAACTACGTGAGTAAATAATTGCTTATATGAAATAAGAGATTCCATTGTGAAAAGAATTAGCACTGTAGATTTAATAAATTTAACCACAAAACTAACATTATTTCAGAGAGAAGAAATTCTTCCAATTCTTTGTGCCCTCATGAGATTCTTAATTGAAAACTCTGTTCTTCTCTGAATTCTAAAAATAGAAATTATTATGAAGATAGTTTAGACTGGTTATACTCAACTCTTTTTTAGAGCCGTACAAATGGAGATTAAATTCACATGCATCACATACTTTGGCAGATTTGATTTAAAGGCGCTGTGTGGGTGTGGGTGTGTGGGCAGTAAAGCAAATAACACATGAGCTTTTTGTTTTTGTGGTATTCATAAAAATCAATATTCAGCATAAAAATATTACTAAGAATTGTTTATTATGGGCTGCAGCGTAGATAAGATAGGCCGCACAGTGATAGAATGCCGTGGTTTTAACTTTCACCTGTTCTCCCACTGTGGAAACATTAGAATGCAGATGAGTAAGTGGCTTTACTATAGGATGAATCATGAATATATTCTGTGTTTCTGTTTTAAAAATAAGTAATTCATAAACATCATTGTCTTTATTATTATTAACAAATTACTTGGCACACAGGACTGGTTTAGAAAAAAGCCTAGGTAGCCAGTAAAAATGTCAAAATTCCTCTTCCCCCTCCACACACTTAGAATTACTAACTGTAATAATACTATTCATACGTAAGAACTAAGCTGGTGACACCAAATATGTAGTTGCTATCTTCTTTGGAAAGCAGAATAAAACAAGAATAAACCTTGTTAGGGATTGAGATCAGCTATGAAAAATCTGCCGACTTCATATTGTTGTTAATATGAATTACTCTTCAGGGAAGGCCCTTGACAGCTTTTACTCTGTGGGTTTTTAAAGGTAAGAATAATTTTCATATTTGACATTCTTTTGATGTGGTTGTAATCAGAATGGGAGTGTCTTAGATTATGATTTTTCCTCCGGTTGAGTAATCCTGTTGCAATAAGTCAGCATATGTTGCCATGTAGTCTAAAAACTACATGGGGATAAAAACAGATTATGTAAAACCATCTATAGTATCGTCTTTACAGTTTCGCTATGCTTAAGATTTAATACCAACACTGTACGCCAGATAATTTCCAGGTGACTTAAAGAGAAACTCAATCAAGAAAAACATTTAGTTGAACATTTATCTGATTCCTGGATAGTAAAGTGAATTATAAGAATAGAACAGCGAAAGAAAGCACACACACATAAACTGAAAATTTTGATTATATAGAAATTCAAAATGCCTATATGCCAAATAAAATTAAGACAAATGGTGTTAAATGGTGATTAGGTTAATGCTGCTTAATACAAATCAATGAGAAGACCACGAAGACGTCTAGTAGGGGTGGGAAAGAACTAGCAAAAAGCATGACCGGACAGCTCATAGAGAAGCAAATAAAGATGGAGTGTATAAACTTCTAAACTCTTCAGTCATGCTAGTAAATAGAGAAATAGAAATTAAAGTAGCAATTAGCATTTTTTATCTATCAGATTTTCAGAGAGGAGAGCAAACGATAGATAGATGATGCCGCTGGTAGGATTTCAGTAGGGGGGATATAAAGAGAGACAACTTGGCAGCAAGTACAATCAGAAGTAGTATGATGTAATTCCAGAGCATGAATTATTAGCTGTGTGATCTTTGGCAAGTCCCTTAACCTCTCTGTGCCTCTGTTTTCCCATATATAAGATGGAGATGATAGAA
>PVKE010011392.1:0-40367 GCA_004027555.1 Craseonycteris thonglongyai | reverse complement strand
TCTGCAAAGAGTGACAGTTTAACTTCTTCTCTCCCAATTTTAATACCTTTTATTCCTTTCTCTTGTCTGATTGCTCTGGCTAGAACTTCCAGAACTATGTTGAACAGCAGTGGTGACAGGGGGCATCCCTGTCTTGTTCCTGATTTTAGGAAAATAGGCTTCAGCTTTTCCCCATTCAGTATAATATTTGCTGAGGGTCCTAACAGTCATTTTTATGTATACCAATATTCCAATGATTCCCTAGCTTTTCCCAAATTCCTAAATCATTTCAGAGTTATCACATGCCACATTAATATTAAAATAAATAAATAAATAAATAAGGAAAGAAACAAAAAAGGCAATTTCCCAAACGGAAGGCATTTAATCATGTTGAAATAAAACCTTGTCCACTAAGGCAGGGGTCTCCAATGCTTGGACCATGGAATAGAGCTGCACAGCAAAGATGAATGGCGGGTCAGTGAGCCAAGCTTCATCTGTATTTATAGCCACTCCCATTGCTCACATTACCACCTGAGCTCTACTGCATGTCACAGCAGCAGTGGCATTAGATTCTCAAGGAAGTGCAAACCCTGTTGTGAACTGCTGCGTGTGTGAGGGATTTAAATTACCTGCTCCTTATGAGAATCTAATGCTGATGATGTGAGGTGGAGCTGAGGCAGTGATGCTAGTGCTGGGGAGCAGCTGCAAATACAGATGAACATTAACAGGTTTGACTACGAAGAGACCATAATGAATCAATTGCTTACAGACTCATATCAAAACCCAAGCTCAGGGCTCCCACTAATTCTTCATTATGATGAGTTAGTTGTATAATTATTACATTATATATTACAATATAATAATAGAAATAAAGTGCACAATAAATGTAATGCACTTAAATCATTGTGAAACCAACCTTGCCCCTCCTGCCCTGCCTCTGGTCCATGGAAAAATTGTCTTCCATGAAACTGGTCCCTGGTACCAAACGGTTGAGGATTGCTGAACTAGGGCTGACCTTCACTCCACCTCAAACTTCCTGGATTCTTAAGTTTATGGCTTTGGCTTACAAGGGTTAATGTAGCCCATAGCTACCGTATATCCAGGATTAAGGTGGACAAGGTGTAAGGAACCAGGACCTCCCACTGAAACTCCAGGTCCATATTTGATCAAGAATGAAACAGTCTTTCCTTTGTCTCTGGCTTGTCTGTATTTAGGGAGTGAGAAAGTTATTGAATATAGCACAGACATACCCATCAGAATTGCTCTTGGCACCTTTTGTGTGTCAATTAGGAAAAAATGCTCTTTAAAAACATTCCTGGGAACACATGCCCATGAGAAAAGAGTCAGTCTCATATCTTCCCAAAGATCAAAATATCAAGAGCTGGGAAATCCCTCCGGAGAACGACCTTATTTCTGAGACTAAGGCAGGCACCTGGGGAATTAATAGCTGACATACCTCATTTTAAACATCTACCATATGTCTGTGGAAAATATAACCGTGTCACTTATCACTTTCTGTTTTTCTTTCACTGGTTTATGTTTTGCCTTGAATAAAAACTGCATGAAAACACAGCCTTACGTTACCAGGTACGCATCTCCTTACCGAAATAGCTCAATAATATTTTTAGTGTTTTATTTATGCAAACAAATGTGCTTCTCAAATCAGTGCAGGGTGAATGGCTGGAAGAGTGCTATTTGAATTTCAGGAAGCTGGAGCTTTCCTCTGACATCTCTCTCAGGTGCACACATGCCCCCAAAAGCCTGTGATCGTCTTTTTTCCCCTCTTGTTTTTTTAAATCACATGTCTGTGTTTCAGTGTTCTTCAAATTTATTCAAAGGAAAAATCTTGAAATTTCTGAAGGCAAAGCAGTGGGTTCACAAAAAAATGAGATTTTGTTTCCCCCAGTGTTCTGTGAATTTACTGAACGCCTACCATGTGCTACAGGCTCCACATTCATTTACCCCTCTTGACAACACTGTGAGATAAATATTACCAGCTCTATCTTACAGAAACTGAGCTTCTGTGAGGGTAAATTATATGCTTAAGGTCACAAAATTGGTGAGTGGCAGAGCGGGGAATCAACTGTATTTTTTTGTTATTTTTTGTTTTTTACTTTTAACTGCTGATTGTTTAGATTAGCATACAACAGAGATGATATTCACATATTCAGCTACTCTCACCATGAATCCAAGGTTACAGTACACTAAGAAAGCAAAAATAAATGTGAGTGAATAACGTAGGTTTGTTCTGAGCATAACTATATGCATGTGTAACATTAATACACATATGTCATTTGGAAATATCACTTTTTAAATACTGTGACAGACCACAGCTGAGGGAGATGGACGGTACCTAAAAACCTAGACAGACAGCAGATCTAAGTGTTGAGAATGAATTGCTTTTATGTTTGCTATAAGTAATTAATATATTTAGAGAAAATTATCGTTTTTATTTGTTTTCTAGTGTGATGAACAGGGATAAGCAATTTATTAATAATTCAGTATATCTTGACCACCTACTCTGGTCAAGCATCATGCTTGCATGGGGTTATTATAAAAAGGAACAAAACACGGCCCCTCAAAAACTTAAAAACTTAAATAGATGAGGCGTGGTAAGTATACAAATAATTCAATAATACAGTTTAGAACCAAAATTTAGTTGAGGAAAAACAGATTTTTCAAGAATGTTTTATATAGTTACTTAAAACCAGGCTTCACATGGCATCAATATTTTAAAAAAGGATTTAAATAAAATCCATGAAATACACAGCAACAAATGAGACATGCTGAAACACAACTTAAAAAAAATCTTGTTGATTGGAAGGAATTGGGAAGCAGGATAGCAAAGCTTTTAAGAACGTGGATTCCGACATCAGATAGAATCAAGTTCAAGCTCAGAAGTGAATTTACTACGCATGTTACCTTGGTTAAGTCTTAGGCTCTTCATCTGTAACAGGAATAATAATTCCTGTGTCAAAGAGCTGTCACATAAAAGAAGGTAATCCCTGTAGTAAACTACTTAGCAGCACAGTGCCCAGCACCCAGTCAACACATACGTAATGTAAATATCAACTCATAACATTAATATCCTCAAAAAGCCTGACATGTTGGAAAAGCTAATAAAAAAAGAGGGGGGGCTCTTTTATAAGTGGAATTCCCTATCTCTAATTTCTAAAATTTAAGAGAACCTGGTCATTCTATCTTTTTAAAGTGATTTCTGTTAATGAAGGCTTTAGTGAACACAGGTCACACAATACAGTGCATTCAGAATCAAAAGTCTAATGAGGGGAGAGTCTGAGTAAGCAACACTAATTCCACTCCACGCTCTCCGTGTTGAGCAACTATTACATACAAAATTCCTTCCTTAGGGCCTAAAATGACCCAAATTGAAAGCATTACCTCTCTAGCGCTCTAGAAGGGCATTTACTCTACAAGTACAAACTGTAGTAACACATGACAAATTTTGGTAAGTGGTGAAACAGACATCTTCTATATTTCACAATCTGATAGATTAGACACAAAACTGTCTTAACAATGAATCCATGTTGCTTCTCAGCAATACAAATCTGTTTCTGGTTTTGAGGTCAGTATCCTCAGCATTTACATCAGCAATAGCAGCAGCAGCAGCAATAAAAATTAATCTTAGGTTAAGTGCATAGTATGTGCCAGGGACTGTGCTGCATGATTTACATTCATTTTTGCTAATCCTCAGAGCAACTCTGCATTTTACAAATGCAGAATCTGAGATGTTAAATGACCAGCCTGAGGTAACACTGTGAGCAAGGGCAGAATCTTGATGAATCCAAGCCATTCTGGCTCCAGGATCCGTGCTCTTATCATTGTACCACACTGCATTTCTGTTTCAGTCCTGAGGAGTGCTTTTTATTACATTCTTGCTTATTACATGAATTATTCTATTTTGAAATGTTAAAGAAAAAGGTACTAATTACCTAAATAGTACAGGTGCATTATGGATAACTTAGGAAAGGTAAAAAAATGCAAAAAGAAAATTAAATGCCAAATAATTTCCCACCCAGAACAAGCAAGAATTTTTGCGTCATACCCTTCCAAAGTATTTTCCATATGTTATATTAGAATTTGCATTTCTTTTCCCCCCAAAATGGGTTCATATGGCAGGTACTATATTCTAACCTGCTTCTTAGAAATAGTGTGTCTCCCCATATCAATAAATATACATCCACATTATAATTTTTTAATCTTAGATAATTTAATGGTTCTCTATCTGGCAACTAATATTATTTGAGCTGAAGTTCAGAGCTGAGCAGTGGATCATGACAAATGGATCATATACATAAACTCCTTTGGTTCACTCATTGTTTTTGATGGCTGCATAACATTCCACAATACGGCTACACCACAATTTGTCTCTTTTGGTCTCGATTAGTACAGATAGCTTCCAATGTGGTGACTAAAATAATAACTCTCATCAATATCTGCTTACATCTCTGCTTATTAAATCATTAACTTTTTAAGAAAATTGCTAGAGGTAGAAATTTGGGTGAAAAGTATGCATTTTTAAGATTTGATTCTCCAGAAAGGTCATTATCAGTGCAGACACTGACTCTCTACATAATATAAAAGTTCCCCTCTCCCACATCCTTGCCAACTTTAACATTATCATTCTCTTTGATATATGCCAATCTGACAGATGAAAACCGGCACCTTATTTTAATTTTTATTTCCTTAAGTACCAGTGAGGATAAACTTCTTTTTTTCCATGACTACTGATCATTTGCATTTTTCACTAATGAATTAGAGTGGAGTTTCTTAGACCCATGTTTAATTCAGCTGTATATACTCAGCAAATAATTTAAATGAAATTAAGATTACTATAAAACTGTATTTTCCAAGCACCCTCTTTCCTATAAATAGTCCATGACATTTTTAATGAACTTTGTCATTTGTCTTTTGTTTTGTCATTTGTCTTTTAAACTTGTTTCCTGCCATACAGAAAGTTTAATGTTTTAATAGTCTTATCTAAAAGTGATTTCAAGAATATATATCATGAGCCCCTAAGATCATGCTCAGAAAGCCTTCTTTAACTTAAAATTGCATAACAATCTATATTGCATTCCACCAACTTCATTGTTTTATTTCTTACACTGAGATTTTAAATTCATTAGGAGTCAAATGACATAATCTATTCTTTCTTCTCCCAATAAGATACCATCTTTCTTTTAAAATAATTCTTACGTAAACTTTAGCATAGTTCTATTGCTTTCTCTCTGCTCTACTGGCAGGCACTATCTGTGCCAGTTCAAAGCCGATTTAATTACCACAGCTTTATAATGCGTATTATTTAAAGTAGGGCAATACCCTACTTCTACCAGTCCTTAAAAAAATCCTAGGCTGTCTTCATTCTTCAAACTAAAACATAAAATAGTTTTTGTCAGGCTTCTCAAAAACTTCATTTAAGATTTTGATGTGTAGATTGGAGAAAAATAATATCTACAATATATCTTTCCACTTATTCAAGTTTTCTTTTATGTCCCTCAACTGTGTTTGTCATTTTCAAATAGAAATAAAAACATTATCTTTTCAAGTTATTTGAAATTCTGTATTTTTATTATGATTCTTTGCCCTTACATTCTCTTAGTGCTAAGTAAAAAACTATTGATATTTGCATACAATTTTATAACCGAACAGACTCACATTGTTTTGAATAATTTTCCATTTGATTTTTTTCAGGTAGGCAATTATACTGTTTGCAAATTATTGAAATTTTTTCCTCCTCCTTTCTGGTATTTACACTTTCTTTTTTTCTTCTTGTTGGATTGACTAGAATATTCAAAGCAACTTAGAGAAAAGCTGAGAAAGTGCTGTTTCTCATTAATAGTGAGACTATCTCTAGGGGTTCCTTATCTGATGATACTAGGAATTATGTGCCGATATATATTCTTTCTCATGTTAATAACATTCTTTTATTCCCTGTTGATTAGGAATGTAAAAGTCAGAAACGGATGTTGACTTTTACTAACTTTTTAGCATTTAACAAAATTATGTGGGTTTTCTATTGACATAATTATATTAATGCATTTTCTGATGTTGAAAGATTTTTGTATTTTCATAAGAAATCCTACTAGATTCTACTACAATCTGAAATCACATTTTTTAAATTTGGCTTATTAATATTTTATTTAGGACTTAATCTATATTTATAAGAGATCTTATGCATTTTTTTTCATGGTTTATCTTTTACCTGGTTTTATACCAGGCTTCATAAAATCAAAATGTTCCTCTTTTTCTATGCTTTGGGATTATTTAAACAGTATAGGAATTATTGTAGGAAATGGTAAATGTCATCATAAACCACATTCTAGGACAAAAAAAATCCTAGGATATTTTGGGAGAGAGAGAGCTTTAGTTTCTATACAACTTTTCATTTTATTTTCATGGTTATTAGTATACTAAGGTTTGTTACTTCTTAAATAATTTTTGTAATGTAAATATATATTTACATTTTTTCATTAAAAAAAGATATAATCATGTATCATAAAATTCACCTTTAAAAGTGCACAATGCACTTTTTTTTAGCATATTCACAAAGTGAAACCATCATAACTATCTGATTCCATAATATTTTCATCACCTCAGAAAGAAACTTCATACCTATTAGCAGTCACTTCCTATTCCCTCCTTCTTCCAGCCCCTGGTAAGCACTAATCTATGGATTTGTCTATTCTAGACATGTTGTATAAATGGAATCATATAATGTGTGACGGCTACAGATTTGCCTATTTTAGACATTTCTTATAAATGGAATCATATAATATGTGATCATTTGTGTCTGGCTTCTTTCACATAGCATAATGTTTTCAAGGCTCATCCATGTTGCAGCATAAATTAGTGCTTCATTCATTTTATGGCTGAATAATATTCCATTGTGTGGATATATCATACTTTGTTTATTCATTCATCAGTAAATGGCCATTTAGATTGTTCCAGCTTTTTGGCTATTATGAATAATGCTATTATGAACATTTGTGTAAACATTTTTGAGTAAACATATGTTTTCAATTCTCTTGGGTATTTGAGTACACCTAGGAGTGAGACTGCTAGATCGTATGGTAACTCTATATTTATCCTTTAAGGAACTGCTAGACTATTTTCCAAAGTGCTGTACCACCAGCAATGTATGAAAATTTAATTTCTTCACCTCCCCATCAACAAATAGTCTTGTCTTTTTTATTATAAACATCACAGTGAGTGTGAAGTACAAGGGCTGTCCATAAAGTATCCAGCTATGTAACCATTCTCGTTATATTGACAATGACTGGATTTTTTTCCAGACAGCCCTCTTATATATAATAAAAAAAAAAAATTCATTTCATAAAGATTTTCAAAGCTATTAACATAGTTTTTATTTATAATTCTTACTATTACCTATTTATCAGTAAATATTTCCTCTTTGTCATTCCTATGGTTATATGTTTGGAGCCATCTTTTAATTATTAATTCAGTAAGTATATCTGCCTTCTAATTTTAGCTGATATTTTGATTTTCAAAGGCTAGTTCTTGAATATATTTATTGCAACATTTTTCATAATTATTAATCTCTGTTTATCTCTATTAGTGTTTCTTCTTTCCTTGGGGAATCTACTCATTTTCATTCATTCTAGCTTAATAATTAATTATTTAATGGTTTAAACATTCTTCTAAATATAGCTTTGACTTCATCTCCAGTGGTTTTAATTGCAATATTTTTTATTGTCATTTATTTTTAAATTGCCTGTAATTACAATTTTGATGTCATCTCTGATGATAGAGTTGTTTGAGGGAAAAAATTTGTTACCGGTACTAATTTAAAAAACTAACTTTTGGATATTTGCTTTTGATTTTTTATTATTAATTTCTCATTTTATTTTATTGTGGTCAAAGGATGTGACCTAGTTAACCCTTGCAATTTGCAATTAACTGACATTCTCTTTGAGGCCTAATTCAATTATTCATTTTATTTATTTATTTGTTTATTTATTTATTTTCTTGATTTTTGACAGAGAGAAACAGAGACAGAGAGACACAGAGAAAAGGGGGAGGGCCCAGAACAGTTTCCATAGTTGACATTAGTTTTCCATATAGTTTCACTCCACAGGCGGGCACAGGGCTGCGCAGGGCAGGAACTGGGCCGGGAGCCTCCCACATAGGTCCCGGCAAGAACTGAACTGGAGGCACACCCCAGTTCAGCATGTGGGTCTGCATGGGCTGGGGCCGGGATTAGATCCTCGGTCCTCCGGGCTTCAAAGTGAGCACTTTACCCGCTGAGCCATCCCAGCTTTCCGTAATTATTCAGTTATTAAAATTATTTTATGAATACTGAACAAAAGATATTCTTAGCAAAATATCAAAATTTGATAAAAATCTATTCTATTAATTAAATTAAAATTAGCTCTGGTATTTTGAAAGATAAATATTATTTTAATTCTGTTAAGGTTATCATTATATTTTCACTATTAATCCTTAACCTATATTTCTTTATTTTTTGAACCAAGTAACAGTGAATTATATCCCTCACATTTATCATATATGAAACAAGGCACTTGACACTTCATAATATATCCCCTACTTCTCAGTCTTTGCCAGTATAATTTTGGTGGTTAAGTCAGAAACATTACTACTTTATTATTTCTTCAATAAGAATACGCTTTTTAGAATTTTTTCTTTGGTATTTAACTTTATACCATATTTTGTGATAATTATTTAGGCACTTTTATTTTAACTGTTTTCAAAACTCAATCCAATTTTAGACCATGACTCTCCCATTGCTAAGTTCTTAAACTGGCTTTCTCTATCAGTTAGTTGAAATATATCTATAAGCACATTTTTTACCCTTTTCAGTATGTGTGTGTGTATATATATATATATATATATATATATATGTTTTTAAAAATCACCTATATGTCTAAAAATGATCAAGAGCTTGTCTATATAATACACACACTTGAGTCACAGTATTTTCTCCTTAAATTCTATAGTTGTTCCATTTTTATTTTGGTATTTTTGGCTGAAGGTTTGAGGCCAGTTTAACATCTACCTCTATCTATCTATCTATCTATCTATCTATCTATCATCTACCTACCTACCAACTAATCACTTAAGCATTCCTTTGATAAGTAGGCATAATTGTTTTTCCCACTTGTGTATTTTCCCCTACATATTTGTAACTCAATAGTTGATAGTTGAGTTATTGAGTTCTTTCAACCTGCATAAATAGTCCTTTCTTCAATTCAAGAAAGTCATAAATTTTGGTTAAATTCTTGATTGCCACTTTTATTTTATTTGTACTTAACTTTAAGAACAATTGCCCACATGTTGGTCCTCTGTTCCCCTATTATAAGTTTGTCTCATTATTTCATCTTTTTAATCTTCTCTGCTCTGTTCTGGGAGATGTGTTCCAATTTGCCCTATTCCATCATACTGTGACTGTCTGCAGTATCAATTCTGTTCTAGATTTTTCTCAACGTGTTTTAATTTTGCTCTTGTGTTCTTAGCTTCCTTTAATCTCTTTTCATCTTCTCCCATTTGCTTTTATATTCTCCTGCTCCTCATCTTATAATTTCCCTGTCCATTCCCTATGTTTGCTTTTTCGTTGAGGTCTTGTAACAAATGTCATTGGGACATTCTTCTGGATCTTGAATTAGAGCATCTTCAGATGTGTAATCTGCTTTACCCTGAGTGGATATAGCACTGGGAAAAACTGAAGTTCACAGCCTCCAAGGCTAATATTTTTTCCCACTGATGCCCTACTTCTCACTGTGGCCTCCTCCTGAGGTCCACACCTAGCAGCATGCCCTGCACCACAGCTATCAGCCCCTAACTTTCTGTTCATTTGATTCCTGAGAATTTCTGTATCTGTTTGTTGTAGAAAGGTAGCAGTTGAAGCGTGGGGAAAACGATACTCTCTCAGAGCAGCTACCAAGCGCTGGACAGGGGTTGTGCTCGGATTTCTAGTTGGCACAATTCCTGGCTCACCAGGTCATCAGACAGATGGTGATAGAGCTGTGAAGCATATTCTTACCTCTCGCCACACTAATTCTTTTATGCAATAAAGAGGGGATATGTTATGAGTTGAAGCTCCATATGCCTTAGAAATATGGTCTATTCTTCCCAGATTCTATCAGTCTTAGCTTCTGATGCTATCGTAATTTTAATTATTTATTGTGTTTTCCTAGGTACTGGGAAAGAAATTGGGAGAAATCATACCGAAAAACGCTAGTTAGCTCCATTTGGATACAGTCTCTGTTGCCTCTGATTTTCAGTTTTATTGTGGTCAAATCTTGCTGCTCATTAGCAAAATTTAACTCACTCTTTTGCGTATTCTTAGGTTTCACACCTCTCCCCAGTTAAACATAATCCTGCCTTCTGTATTCAGCTATAGCTTCCAGGGTAGGCTTTCTTAAGCCAAGTCTCTCAGCTGCAACCTCTCTTCTCCAGCCTGCTTTGGGATACTGGGCTGGGACATTACAAACTGCATTTCTCCATTGGCCCCAGGCTCCCTGTCAGGGACGGCCATTAGGGAGCACCAGAGGGGGCCCAGAAGGCAGAAGGAGGGAAAGGAATTTGTTCCTTTGTATGCTCTTAATATCCCACCTACATTGCCCTTGCAAGGGCACTTGGTCTTCAATCTGTGGCTACATTTTGTTCCAGTTTCCAGCTTTCCTCAGCAGGACCAGTATCAACTTCATTGTGCTGAGGTGCCAGGACTAGTCTGGCAGGAGCCCTCCTCAGAGGTCTGCGACCCAACTTCTGAGGTACCAGCCGTAGCCCTAACTGGGTAACTGGGTGATGCCCTTTCTCAGAGGACTGGGTCTCAACTTCTCAGGGTCCCTCCTCTTCCCTTCTAGCCTCTCCCTTTTATTCCCCCAGCCCAAGGGATGGTAGTAGCTTTTTATGCTTTTACCTCAGTGCTAATGTTGTGTTTTGTTTTGCTTTTTCGGATGAGTCACACCTATTTTGAACCAAATCCCTATATTGAATTCTATTAAAATAACAAGTGCGATTCTTGTTTTCTGGAGTAGACCGTGACTGATACACAGGGTGCCTTCACAGAATGTGTGTGAAGGTGTACACTGCAGGAATCTAGCTTAGAGGTGCAGGTGCTATGCTTGACAAGGGTGACATGTGTATCCCCAAAGAGGCAGATGAGAAAGTGAAACTTTCTATACGAAAATACTACCAGATCACTGAGTGTGAGGTGTGTGGGGAGAATATGCATACAAGAAAGTGGGAAACAAAGAGAAAAGGAGGTTGTAGAGTCAAAGTTCTAAACTTCTAGAACTTAGAAATTTTACCTGGAGCAAGCCCTTTCTGGGGTGGGGTGACTGACAATGGTTGTGAACTTTCTGAAGGGAAATCAAAACCAGGTTATGAATCTTAAGGAAAATGTCCCCTAAATAGGCTGACCAGACTTACTGTTTTAAACGGGACAGAAAACAACGGGTACTATCCCATTTCAAATAGTACATATGGTGAGCCTACTCAAACCTTGAATTTAGCCCAGTGAGACAAGGCATACCATACGTACCATTTGAAATGGGACAGTACTATTGTGTTCTGTCCCATTTAAAATCAGACATCTGGTCAGTCTACCCCTGTAGAAAGACACTGATGATGATACAAATAAATGAAAGCATGTATCGGGTTCATGGATAGGAAGAATTAACATTGTTCAAATGTCTATACCCCTCAAAGCAATTTATAGATTCAATGCAACCCCTATCAAAATACCAAAGGCATTTTTTATAGAACTAGAAGAAATAATCTTAAATTTATATGGAACCACAAA
Organism: Craseonycteris thonglongyai; assembly: GCA_004027555.1. NCBI lineage: Eukaryota > Metazoa > Chordata > Mammalia > Chiroptera > Craseonycteridae > Craseonycteris > Craseonycteris thonglongyai. The sequence goes on along the minus strand of PVKE010011392.1, from coordinate 28,585 downwards.
AGACCCCTAATAGCCACAGCAATTTTGAGGAAGAATAAAATTGGAGGTATCACGCTACCTAGTAGGAAACTATATTACAAGTCTATAATAATCAAAACAGCATGGTACTGGCATAAAAACAGAGACATAGGTCCATGGAGCAGAATAGAGTCCAGAAATAAATCCATGCCTATACAATCATTTAATCTATGACATAAGAGGCAAGAATATACAGTGGAAGTCAAAATAGTTTATACAACAAATAGTGCTGGAAAAACTGAACAGATACACGCTAAAAAAAAAAAAAAAAAAAAAAAAAAAAAAAAAAAAAAAAAAAAAAAAAAAAAAAAAAAGAAGAAAAAGAAAAGAAAAGAAACTAGACCACCTTCTTACATCATATACAAGAATAAACTCAAAATGGATTGAAGACTTAAATGTAAGCCCTGAAATCATAAAACACCTAGAAGAAAACACAGGCAGTAAACTCTCGGACATTGCTCTTAGTAATATATTTTTTTCTGTTCTGTCTTTTTGGGCAAGGGAAACAAAAGAAAAAAATAAACAAATGAGACTACGGTACATTAAACTAAAAAGCTTTTTCACAGCAAAGGAAACCACCAACAAAATGAAAAGACTTCCTACTGGATGGGAGAAGCTGTTCACCCATGACACATCTGCTAAGGTGTTAATAGCCATAATTTATAAAGAACTCATAGAACTCAACACCAAAAAAACACAAACAATCCTATTAAAAAATGGACAGAGGATCTATATAGACATTTTTCCAAAGAGGACATACAGATGGCCAACAGACACATGAAAAAAATGCTTAAAAGTCACTAATCATCCGAGAAATGCAAATTAAAACCACAACAAATTATTACCTCAGATCTGTCACAATGGTGATTATCAATAAACCAATAAACAAGTGTTGATGAGGAACTCTCATGCACTGTTGGTGGGATTGCAGATTGGTACAGCCACTATGGAAAATGGTTTGAAGCTTCCTCAAAAAATTAAAGGTAGAAATAACTTATGACCCAGCAATTCCACTTCTGAGTACTTATCTGAAGAAATTCAAAAGACTAACTCAAAAAGATATATGCACCCTTATGTTCAATGCAGTGTTGTTTATAGTAGCCGAGATATGGAAGCAACCCAAATGCCTGTCTATAGACAACTAAATAAGGAAGAAATAGTACATGTATACAATGAAATATTACTCAGCCATAAAAATATAAAATCTTACCATTTGTGACAACGTGGATAGACCTAAGGGGTATTATGCTAAGTGAAATGAGTCAGGCTGTGAAAGACAAACACCACATGACCTCAATTGCTTGTAGGATCTAAAGAACAAAATAACAAACAAAACAGCAACAGACTCATAGATATAGAGAACAAACTAATGGTTTCCAGAAGGGAGGTGGGTTGGAGATCAGGGCAAAACAGGTGAAGGGATTAAGACATACAAACTGGTAGTTACAAAATAGTAATGAGGATGTTGGGGAAGCCAGGATGGCTCAGTGGGTTAATTGCTTGCTTTGCAGCCCCAGGGTTCTGAGGATCCAATCCCAGCCCCGTCTGTGCGGACCCACATGCTGAACTGGGGAGTGCCCCCAGTTCGGTTCTCACTGGGGTGGGACCCTGGCCCAGTTCCTGCCCTGTGCAGCCCTGTGCCCACCTGTGGAATGAAACTGTGTGGGAAAACCAATGATGTGCAACCACGAAGACTGTTCTGGGCCCTCCCCCTTCTCTCTGTCTCTCTCTCTCTCTGTCTCTCTCTCTCTCTGTCAAAAACAATAAAAATAAATCTTAAAAAAAAAAAATAGTAATGGGGATGTAAAGTAAACCATAGGGAATATAGTCAATAATGTTGCAGCAACTATGTATAGTGCCAGGTCGGTACTAAACTAATCAGGGGGATCACTGCATAAATCATATAAATGTCTAACCACTATGCTGTACATCTGAAACGAATATAAAATAATACTGAATGTCAAGTATAAGGAAAAATTAGTAAGTCATTAAAAAAAGTAGTATCTCTCAGGAGCTGGGGTCAAGATATGATAAGTCTAACTGGCTAACTAAACTCTTTAAAAGCAATATCAACTTTGTCATGGGCCACTTATTAACATGCTAAAACTTCAATGGCAAAGAAAAGGCATATCATGGGAAAGCCGGGATGGCTCAGTGGGTTGAACGCTCACTTTGCAGCCCTAGGGACCGAGGATCGAATCCTGACCCTGGCCCAAATGGACCCATATGCTGAACTGGCGAGTGCCCCCAGTTCAGTTCTCACTGGGGCGAGACCCCCGCCCAGTTCCTGCCCTGTGCAGCCCCGCCCACCTGTGGAATGAAACCATGTGGAAAAACCAATGATGTGCAACTATGGAGACTGTTCTGGGACCTCCTCCCTTCTCTCTGCCTCTGTCTCTCTCTATCTCTCTCTCTCTGTCAAAAACAATAAAACTAAATCTTTAAAAAAGAAAAGACATATCAACTAAGTCCCTCATCTTCTCTGTTCACAGGGATCATCTTCACCTAATCTGAAATGATTCTCAGTTATGTCTGATTTTTTTTCAAACCCTTGACTCACGCACCAAAATCACCACTGGGATTAGATCAAAGACTACATAATACTCAGCTTCTCTGTGGAAATACTTTTGGCACTGAATATCAGATTTATGAAAAATTTTGGCTTAGCTGTTTTATATTTTTTGATGGATATAATATTAAGCTTTAGAAATACTCATTCATCTCACTAGAATACCATTTTAAAGATTTATTTTTATTGTTTTTGACAGAGAGAGAGAGAGATACAGAGACAGACAGAGACAGAGATAGAGAGAAGGGGGAGGGCCCAGAACAGTCTCCATAGTTGCACATTATTGGTTTTTCCACATAGTTTCATTTCAGGGGTGGGCGGGGCTGTGAAGGGCAGGAACTGGGCCGGAATCTCATCCCAGTGAGAACCAAACTGGGGGCACTCCCCAGTTCAGCATTTGGGTCCGCATGGGTTGGGGCCGGCATTCGATTCTTGGTTCCCCGGGGTTGCAAAGTGAGCACTTAACCCACTAAGCCATTCCAGCTTCCCCTAGAATACCATTTTAGATTCTTAAAGATGCCAGCCATTTATTATCATTCAAAAAAATCCCATTAGATTCTTTTTTGGAGGGAGAGCACTTAATTCTTTGAGGACCTCAAAGCAACACCGGCTTTCTTTGTTAATCCATTCCCAATTGAATGGCAAATATGAGTTTAATGTCAATGGGTATTAGCTCATGTCCCTGTCATTTGGCGTAGGAAACCTTTCAGAAACAGCAAAAATATTGTCATTTCTAACAAGTGTCCTTTCTAGACAACTGCTATGACTATACTTACGGTATTATAATAGATAACCACTGTAAGGAAAAAAACTCATCTTGGCCAGGATTGAATACCCCAAGCTATGCTGCATAAAGTCATTAAACTGTGGAAAGGAAGAAAATTCTTTTTTATTTTTTCAAGAGATTTATTGAAGTAGAAACTTCCAATAAATAACCATTTGCTTGGAAATACCTTAAAAAATAACCAACGATCATTTCCCCAAATGAAAATACCTCTTTTCTGTCTCTTCAATGAGATGTTCAAGATTTGACAGGTCCCAAAACAATAATTTAGTATTCACCTAAGGATTTCCAAAGCATTTTAAGAAGGTTAATTTATTATCTTCCATAGTATACGATTATGTATATCTGGAAATTCCTTACCCCTCCTTCATGGAAGAATATACCAAAGTAATACAGAAAAAATGTTCTAAGAAAGTAAAAAAGGACAATAGGAAAAAAAGGGGGCCCTGTTTTGTGGACCTTTAGACCTCCTAGTAAATAAATGCAAGGGCAGATCCTATAAAGATACCTTTAATTCTTTCACTGTCAAACTTCAAAACACCACCATTAAACCCATATTTCTTCTTTCCTTCAATGCCTGATATTTCCTCTGTTTTTCACTCATTAACCATCAGAAAACATGCTTAACCACTTACAAAGACTCTAACAAGTCAGTAGTTCGCTTTATACTAACAAGTGAGGAAAATGAGTACCAGAAAGGTCAAGGGACGAGTTAGAGAAACTGGGGACAGAACCAAACTACACCGCACAGTTTTTCCATTAATTTTCAGTCCCATAGGATTTTTGCTAACACTGCCACCTACCCTTTTATTGTGCAGGTAACTGAACTCTACCATCTATATGCTCACTGTAGTATTTGCCTTGGAAAATATAATAGTGTTCAGACTGGGAGAGAGTAATAGTTGCCTTCAGGACTTTTCCTTTCAGTTTCCATTCCCCTGGATGCTTAAGGTGGCCTTCCTGCCACACAGGGTCAGCCCTGATGGCAACTCCCTAAAACATATTCTCTGTCCAAGATTCCTTTACTTTTCTTATGCCATTAAAACTCTTTACTGAGATCTAAGTGAAAATGAATGTCAACACTGGTCTAACCATATATATTTACATATATATTTAACTAATTTACTATTATACTACAACTCTACTGGTGTTACCATACTTCTATTGTTATGACTGGCCAACTCATCTTGAAGGGCTATTGTACTAAGTAACTTAAATACCACGTGTCACACAACGGAACAATTTAATTGCTGGCTTATCTGCAGTTATTTGGTGGTTGCCAAGTATTTTTTTGAATATTATATGCTACTTGTTTTTATAGTGAAAGTATAGTGTAGTAGCATGCCTGCTGACTTGCTGGTAGCCCCCATTAGGTGACAGGTACTTGAAGGCAGAGCATTATACCCTCATTTGTAAGTAAAGCTATTATTTTTTACATGTTCCCAAAGAAATACAGTTAGATTTAAATTTTAAATCTATCAGCTAAATGAATAAATATGAATCCACATTTTGTGAAATCTGTAAGGTAAAATTAATTTTGTCCAATATCAAATCAGCCAATAAAGCTGGCGTAGAAGTTGTAAATGTGTTACTGTTAAAATAAAATGGCAATTTTTAGTGCTTGAGCTGGAAATATAATCTCTTGTTCACCTAAGTCATTTTCAAAGTTGTTTTTTTTCTTTTAGCATGTCTGGAAATTTTTTACATGACATTATTATTATTTTGGTTTGGATTTTTACCTATCAAAGAAACTTAGTTAAAGAAGGATGAGAGAGGACACAAAGCTTAATGTACAATTAACCTAATAAGTTTACTAGTTTTAAGTTTAGAGATTACAATTCACATACAATACAAAGGGCTCACTTAAAGTATATAATTCAATGTTTTTAAACATAATGTAGATTTAAGCAAAGAATTATTGTTTCAGTACAATACTAAATGTGTATGCCAGAGAAGGAGGTATGTCTTTTAGGGAGGGAAAAAAAAAAAATGTCCTGATATTCAGAGCTATTAGATAAATTCTTTTCTTGGGAAAGGATTTGGAGCCCTGAAAATCTAGAAAATGTAAATCCAACATGTGCTAAACACAAGATTGTGAGGATTTTTCCTTGGATAAAAAATGGATAAAAAATTTCCCTAAATCAAGGGCATGTATAACTATTTTTCAGCCTTACCTCATGAAAGCTTTGAGCTATCCCTTTATGTTCAAATATATTATTTAACATTTCCGTGTGTCAACACCACATTAGGCACTTTAAAAGAACAGAATTAGCCATGCTTCCTACTCAGAGGACTTGTCTACTAAGTATCAGACTAAAGCAAAACGCTATAGTATTCCCTCACATCAAGCACTCCATAGAGTGACAGCTTCCCTTAATTCTCCCAGAAAATCAATGATATTTTTTCTCTTTTACACAAACTCAAAGGAACACTCTTTGATTTAGCATATACCTTTAGAAGTTCTGTTTGGGCACATTCCACGTCTTGTTCTTTTATTATGGAACAGACTCAGTGACTAGACCTAAAATTAGACCTATTAAATGTAATTTTTGTCACAAAGCAAAAGGAGATTCCATTTTCATTAACTCTGCAATTGCTTACATTATAGTAGGTGGGACATTTAAACAAACGAGAGAGCTTACTTCTCTTGTGTACCTTCATTGTATGCACTAAATAAATAAGGCTGATGGTGCTGTGAGAAAGCCTGAAGAAAATAAATGTAGTATGTTTCAGTCTGGGCATGTTTTTGCAATGCAATAACTAGAAGTAAAGACTTGAATTATGTGGTAGTGTAAGACCCTTTGTGGGTATTAGAAATATAATGCAAGTACAAAGCACAAATACCTTATGATTATCAAAGCTATACTCTTATAAGATGATTAAAAATATATATTAAAGTGTCCATGTTCAATCTAATAACTTGTTTAGTCACTGAATTACTAACTTGCTTCATTTACAGTTTTACAAGAGACTCCTTAAACTTTTGGGTCTGCTAGACCAACTCTGCTTGTATGTATGTATGTATGTATGCATGTGTGTGTGTGTGTGTGTGTGTATATATCTATATATATATATAGATATATATGTGTATATATATCTATACATATATATATATACTGTAACTAATTAGATTAGTCAAATTAGCTCAGTATTTCTTTCTCTATATTTAGAACTTGAAAAGTGCATAATTTTCAAATTTATAATTCAGCATTGATTCCTAATCTGAAGTCTCTTTAAGAACTAAATTTAATAGTGGCAAGAGTTACAGACTCAGAAATACTATAAATAAGCAAGCCATATATATTTTGAAATAGAACCTCAATGGATATTAAAATGTCCTGAATAAATTCTTGCTAGTTTGATTTAGTGATATAAATTTCAGAAAGAAATAATAAAGTAAGTCAATTATAAGCAATTATAGTGTTGTCTAAAAGACTACAGACCAACTTAATTAAAAAAAAAATTCACAATATTTCACGTGTTTCTCAGAGATGTGAAAAAAAAAATACTTTAAGAGCTTGGCTTGTTGACATTTGTCATTTACCATAAATGCTATTATCAGTATGCTGGTGCATAGATACACTTGGGCATGTTTGGCCCAGATGGTTCTCTCAGCATTCTCATCAAATCCAAAGTGGTTTTTCATCGACAAAAAGGTCTTGTCTTAAGATATCGGGCCTTGAAAATGAGTCTTTGAATTCTCTCTGCCAGAGTGTAGTACTTTCTCGGAACAAATACTCGTGAAATTAGATAATTGCATTTTGCAAACAATCTGGAAAAGATTTGGAGAATGAGGGCGGGGGCGGGGGCGGGGGTGTGTGAAGGGGGATGGTGAGAGGAATCTACTCAGGTTTTCTAGCATGACAATTTTGAATTTTGCCTTGAGATGTTTAGAACTGAAATAATCAAAAAGTAATCCTATTACCTCACTTTAGATAGAAAATGTAAACTAATTCCAAATTTCTAGTACCTACCCTTCCTGTTAAAACTATGACTTTCCCTAAATGGACAGAACATACAATGAAGTTAACTAACTCAGCTCTACCATTAATTCTTGCACATTATCTATAGCTAAGGACTGTCAGACAATCATCTTATATTAATAAATCAGCAGCAGAATGTCACTGGCAACGTGGTAGGTGGGTTATGGAAGGCCAGACACACCAATAAAAATGATTCAAAATCAGATGTAGCTAAGTTGCTACTCAAATTTTCTTCCAAATAATATGAGAAGAACCCCATAAAGAGTTCAATTTTTGAATCTTTTCCTATTTTATAATTATTAAAATGAAGCAAAAAGAAATTCCTAGAATACTGGTATTTAAATAATTCATATACTACTTTCATTTTTGTCCAAAGTCTAATGAGACATCAAGATGTAAAGATAAATAGCAATGTGCTTCCATTCAATTTTCCTTATAATCTGACTGGTAGATGGAACTCAGAGTATATTTCTTCAAGGTGAAAAATAAGTGAAATCAGAAGCATGTGGTTATTTTAAAAAAAAAAAGAGTAAAAGTAAGGGTGATGCAAATTTTACAATCTGATGGTTTAAAGGACAATTCCAAAGATCATCTAAATATTTGAGAATGGTTTCCTCATTTGCAAATAACAAATATCACCTCCTAGAGGTCTAACAGAAAGTATCTGAATATTTTAAATATTAAAAGATAATGGCTATATGTCAGCTACACTGCCACACAAAATAATTTGGAGTTTAGCATTTTCAGCAATTTGAAAAGTCAAACTCAAGTAATCAAATGTAACTAAATCTACAAATGTTTTCAGGTAAACTCAGAAGATTAGACCAACAGTTTTTCTGCCCAAAGGGTATTTTCTCTCCTGAGGTTCCTATAAAATGTCAGAAGGCTTTAAAGTACGGCACTAATAGAGAGAGACTACATATATGTAAATGCAGGCCTTTTTATGAAACAAAATTTTAGTATGATAGCCTTGTCACCAAGATCAAATAGAAGCTTACACCAGCTACCTCCATAGGTATGAAGCTGGGATGATTTTCAGGGTCACATTAAAGCCAAAGTAACTTTAAATTGAACACTTTGTTTTACAAAAGAAAAAAGTATGCACATCTCTTTTCATGACATGTGTGTAGGTGGTATAGTTTTGAGAACCTAAGGAGAGTGGCGCTTGGTATAACCTAGGCAATGAGAAAAGGCATTTAGAAATACTGTCACCGATTCTGGCAGGAAAGACTACATAAATATACTGTAGACTCAAACATAAGTGAACCAGTTAAAAAAAGAAAAGAAACTGCAAATGAAAGCTTCAAAACTTCTACCCTCATGATGAAATAAATTATAGAAAGGAGGAAGTTATTAAAGGTTTTCATATCCACCATCTACCTAATTTCACAAGCCCTGTTCTTAGAGAATTTTCTTTTCAAATATGAGGATTCTGAAGTCAGCCAACGTAATTGGTAGGATAGTCTTAGCATATTTTGTGAAATCATTTATAAGGCTACCAAATGTCTTGGGAACTTTTCCCTCTAATCACTCCTGAATCCATCCAAATTGGTTTTAAATTATTCCATTCATAATGGTAAATTTTTATTACAAACATGTTTTTTTTTACTCTAATTTAAATACAGATATGTCAGTCTGAAGGTGAAATAATTAGATCCTACATGGCTGTCCATGTAGCACATTATTATATTGTATCAAAAATTCTATCCCATCACAAAAAAGATGTGGAAAGTTTCTATAAATTCCAAGTTAATTTATTTCATTAAATAGCTTATAGCGTACACATAGGCATGCGTGTATTTTCAAACACAAATCTATAGAACCATAAATTATACTCCATAACATCCTTTTTAAAGTGTTTTTTCTTTTTAAAATCTTTACATGAATAATATCCAGCATCATGGACCTTAAACACCGATGATTCTGGCTAACGCTTTTATCCTTTGCTTGAAATTACAGGATCAGTCTAGCCAGAATTTATGAGAACCAGACCCCAGACCTCACATAGCTCACATATTAGACCATTAGGTATCTAACTACCTCTGAACAATTTCAATGCATTATCTCGCCTTTTCCCTGGGGCACAAACTTCACTCGTCCATACTTTTAATATATTTTGTCTGCATGAAGCAGATCGAGTTATTACATGCCAGCAGATCACGACTTACAGAAATTTCATTGCTTCGCAATGATGCAGTGAACGACTCTGTTCTTCACCCTCATGTGGAGCTGCAGGGAAGTGGTCAGTGCTGCAAATGCCTCTAAATTATCTGGTGGTTTATGTAAAGCCTATTTGATATTTTTACTTAAACACTTTAAACATTTCCATAATTCCCACCCATGGACACTTACCCAAAGAAGCCCATGTCCATGCACATTTTTTAAAATTCTATGCCACTTCAAATGGACTACTATAACTAAAGTGCTTTAGATAAATAAAAAACCACCTAACTTTTACCTCCTCCAGTAGGGTTTTAGGTACTTGATTGAATATCTCTTGTTTATATATTTATGCTTTGATTGGCAGATTACTAAGTCTTCCAAACCAGGAATGTCTTTGCTCTTCAGAAAAAAAATTTAGCGATCAAGATTTAAAAATTAATTGATCTTTGAACTTTTCTAAACCTTTTACCTGGATTTTGAAACCATTATGTTCTTTTCTTTCATTAGGGTTTTTTTTTTTTCTTTCCCTTCAGCAAGGCTGAACAGGAAACAAGGGTGATCCTATCCCATCCCTAGAGACTGTTCATCAGCTAGCTCAGTTTACAGCTATTAAAAAAAAAAAAAAAAAGCTGGAGGCAAGCAGCATTTAGAAATGTTGTATTTTATAATGTGGGACTATATTATTGTGGTACTGTGAGCAAACAATGGGCATTTTTCTCCTTAGACATGATGCTTTTTGTTATTATTATTTTTTGTTATCCACTCTCAGGTTAGATTTCTGGGCTAGTTAATCACTTCCTCTGGTCTGTTACATATATATTTTTAAAATACTGGTTAACAATTGTGCCACTTGGTCTTTCCCAATAAAATACTTGGGAAAGGAAGACCAAGCTACTGTTATCTAAAACAAATTTTCTCATTTAGTTCCAAACTAAAACAAACAGCAAGGAAAGGTCATTAGTCTCACAGACTAAAATTGTTTTGATGAAGGCCAGCTTTCCCTTCTGTTGACAAGCGTCTCAGTTGTTTTCAACAGCTCTGGGTGTCTACACTGGAAGAATGCAGAGCAGTCATCAGCCTGGGGAACCAATGGCTCCTGGTGACAATTTGCAGAACTACCACTGATTGAACTCTCCCCCACCTTTTTAACCCAAAATTTGGATAATTAATAATGTAAATGAGTTTTTAGTTAGATTGGAATGTGAAAACTGCTGGAATTTTTGCTGTTGTATATCATTAACAGTGGATTCACCTTCTAATCCTGTGTTTCTTCAGGGTAAAGTCAGGGAATTGAAGAGAACCTGCAATATCTTACCAAGATTTCCTCCCAAAAGGCAGACACTGTGTTTCATTCTTATTAGCAGGTCAAGTATTATGCCGCAAAGGGGAGTCAGTCAGTAAGAGGCATGGTGTAGATGGAAAGGGATTGGAAGCTCTGTGGATGACCTGACTTGCATGCTGGCTTGGGAGCCAAGGGTTGACCCGCCTTGTGATTAATGACCAAGACCTCTAAGCTGCATGATTTCATCCCATTGTCTTCTTAGCTAAAAATAAGAATCACCATTTCTCAATCCAGAAATGGGAGTTACCCTACATATTACATCTTTCCTTCAGGCCTCCCTTTTCTATTTACTCTCAGAGGTTCTCCTTGTCAGGTCCTTTAACCTTCCCCAAACTGGACAAATTCTTTTTCAGAATCACTGAAAAGGATGCCCTCAAGGGTTGGAAGGGTAAATTCAAACAGCCTCTGGAGAGTTCAGGATAAGAAGTGTTGTAGAGAGATAGCCCAGGGATTTAGAAGTTGGGAAATTTCGGTTCTATTTTGAGCTATGCCTTGAGCATGGTGCTCTCTTTACAAAAACTGCCAGATGTGAGAGGAAAGACTGCTTACTTTGTGGAGGGCTGAAGAATTCTTAATCAGAGAATCTAAAGCTAAGTGGGAAATTCAGTTAGTTAAGAGTTCTTTTAAAACATGATAAAACAAACACACTAACCTGGAAAGCTCTTTCCCTTTCCAGGTTAATTTTTATTGTCTGTCTACAAATTAATCTATATTCCACCTTTTCTGACGTGTATGAGTACATTGTATTTTGCTATATAATCACTGAGTTAAGAGCAGTGCAAGAAATTCAGCTGTCATGGGGTAGTCCAGTGTCTTAGCCAGTTCTTGATTCCTCTCCAACATTCATGCCCAGGAACAAACATACTTAGCTTAATTAAGCATATTTATGAAGGTGATCCCTACCCCTTCGCAAGCAGCTCATCCCACATTCAGATGAGTTGTCTTGCAAGGTGCTGGCTGATACCAAGCTGAAATCTACAGCCTTGTACCTTCACCGACCCCTCGCCCTGTCCTGGGTCATACCACAGAGCAAGACTAGTAACCTTCTTCTATATGACAATCCTACTAACACTTAAAGGCAGCTATACTTGTCCCCCTAAATGTTCTCTTTTCCAATACAAAGCACCCCTGTTGCTTCAGACCATTCCTCATACCACAGATCTTTAAAGCAAATCACCACACTGGTCAACTTCAGCAGAATGGGCTTTGACATTGACAAGTTATCAATGTCCCTCTTAAAGGGCAGAGCTCATAACTGGTACCATAGTTCAAAGCAAGTCTGATCAGTGTGAACTACACTGTATATGACTTCTATCATCATTCTAGATATTTTGCTATATCAATACAATTGCTTTTTCTTTTTAGCCAAATCATACTGTGCTTATTACTGTTAGCTAAAATCTCTCCTCTGTCACATAACTTTGGTCTTATATATATGTAATCAAATTTTGCCATTAAGCGTCATGTCAGTCACTGGTGACCAACAGTATACTTTTCGTGCAGGCCATGGTATTGCATATTAACTGATGACATAAAATTTAAAAAATTACATTCTAATAATAAATTTTAAATAAGTAAGATGTCCCACTTGTCTTTCCATTTTAAAATGGTTATTCCTTTTTTGTTTTCCTTCACTATAATTTCTCCCTGTTTAGGGGACATTTTCACGATCATGGATAAAGAAGTCTTTTTCTGCACTGGAACAAGAATTGCAGACAGGGGAAGCCCGGATGGCTCAGTGGGTTAAGTGCTCACTTTGCAGCGCTGGGGAAGGAGGATCAAACCCCGGCCCCGGCCCCTACGGACCCATATGCTGAACTGGGGAGTTCCCCCAGTTCAGTTCTCTCTCTGTCTCTCTATCTCTCTCTCTCTATCTCTCTGTCAAAAACAATAAAAAACAAACAAACAAATAAATAAATAAATAAATAAAAGAATCACAGACAACTGACCGAATATAAAGCATTTCTAAAATCATACATTGTACAAATTGCATTGACTAATAAATATTCACATAGTAAATATATTCTCATTCAGCCTTATCGCAACCTAAACAGATCTCTGGTCGCCAGCATTTCAGTGAAATCTGATATAACGGGCCAAGCGGTAAGCAAGACAAAATAGCTGGGGTGCTTAACGTGTTAAGCATTCTTTACATTTATCCTTTTTACATTTTGTCTTGTTAGCATTGGCTCATTGCATCAATGTGTTTCACCCATGCATGAGTCTTGTGAGGTAGGGATTCCCCTTCTAACTTTGCTGATTAAATTAAGGCTGAAAGGTTATAATACATGGTGAAATCAAGAGTCAAATCTAAGTGATCTAACTGTCCATGAACAATTCTTTCCATTTGTTGTACTACTTCTTAGAATTTCCTTGGATTCTGCTCCTGCCATTTAACGTATTGGCTCTTATCTCATCCCGCACAAATCAGAAAGAGTCATCAATGTCCTCAATCAAGTCATTATTTTTAAAATAATTGCACATAACTGGGCTGAAAAAAAAAAGCCAGCAGAGCTTAGGTGCCAGAAATCTACTGGTACCCCGGTACTGCCTTTCTTTAATAAAGCCACCTGACTGAACTCTCACCAGCCTATGACTTTTCATCATGTTCAAAAGGACCTCACTAATTCATTTATTTAATGCACAGAGTGTCTAGTATATGCCAGGAGCTGTGTCAGGCACTGGGGACACAGAGATGAATAGCCATAGGCACCATGACAACTCTGTCAAGAGGCCAGGATAGGTCTGGTTTCATTCATGCATAGTAAAGGCTTGCTGACTCTTAGCGATCAGTGGCTTCCTCTTCTACTGGAGGGAAAATGTCACAGTGACACTTAGTTTGCCTGGCTTGGGGAAGAGGTTAGTACTGAGCCCAGAAAAATGAACAAGGCAAAGGGCATGATGAACAGGAACAGGGAGTAAGGATGCTGCTACTCTCTGGATAGCAGGCCCCAGCCTATGGTAAGCAATATTAACTAACCCATAGGACTTGTTCACTGTTAAGTAAACAGAAGCAAGGCTTTCATTCATCCAGCCATGTAACACGTATTTCCCTTTCCTTGTAACCACTAACTTACAACTAACACACTTTCCAAAGTCAAGCACATGCAGAATTCATTCAGAAGATATTCTGTGAAAATCTGTCAAAGTGGAATTTGAGGAATGACTGTGGAAAATAATTGTTTCCATAAATTTATTGAACAACTACAATGTGCTTGGCACTATCATGAGCACTTTTATTTAATTTACTCCTCAGAGTAACCCTACTGCGAATGTAACTTTTAAACCCCACGTTAAAATTTTTTTTTAAAGATTTATTTCATTCTTTGAGAGAGGTGAAAGAGAGAGACAGAAGATGGGAGGGCCTAGAGCAGTCTCTATAGTTGTACATCATCAGTTGTGACATGGTTTCATTCCACACAGGTGGGTGTGGGGCCAAATGGGAGGGGAACCAAACTGGGGGCCTTCTGCATGGGAGACAAGAAACTTCACCACCATCCTGTGGTTATAGTTGCACCGTGGTTCAGCATATGGGTCTCCATGGGCCAAGGCAAGGATTCGATCCCCACACCTTGTGGTTGCAAGGCAAGTGCTCAACCTGCTGAGCTATCCCAGCATCCCCCATGTTGAAATTTTTAAGAACCACCCCCAACCCCCTTTTTTTTAAAGAGAAGAAAATAGAGTCATGGAGAGATGGTGTCACACAGTTGGTCAGTCCGAGTCATCAGATCCAGGATTGTCTGACTCCTTCCCACCTCCCACACAAAAATCAGGTGATCCCTTAGCTTTTTGTTTTCAATTGCTCTGTATTCCAGCAAGGAAGTATTTTAAATGTCAAGGGGAGAAGGGAAGGAGTAAATTTCATGTGGTACCTAAGGCAATCACTTTATTATCATAGCCCATAACATCTTCATGCCTCAGTATCTCAATTGATTGAATTTGATCAATAGGATCCACCTACAGTCCTACAGGAAGGCCTTGAAAATAACTACATAGGGGTACTTGGAGAAACAAAATCTCAGGGCTGCCTCCTCCACTACCTGCCTGATGACACTGGAACTAAATCAAATAGAAAATAAGGTCTTTAGATCCTAATTAGAAGAGAAGACTCTTTACCATCATCACACAAACTTGTCAGTCTCAACTTCTAAGTAGAAAAGTTCCCTATTCTGCAGCTTTTGATGGCTAAGAGCTATTGAAGAAGGTGAGTCTTTGCACCCATCCTTCATCGTTCCTTCCACATTCCTTGCATTGAGAACTGCCATGTTTCTGAAGAAACAAACCCAATGCTCCCTTTTACTACTTGAAGATGACCAGTACCCATGGGGACTGGTAGATGCCAAATAAATGTAAACAGACTCTCTCTCTCTCAAGCAATCAGCACAATCTCAAGCAACTGGCCAGTTGCATGAGAGTGCTGGTGGTTTGAGTTCTGGTTAGTGGAGAGTCTACTGTACTTAATGAAATAACCAGGTCCACCTAATAGTACCAGCAGCTTCCTCCCTTTCTCTTCATATCACGAATTGTATTTCTTCTCACCCAAAGAAAGAACTGTTCTGATGCTAATCTCTCCACATGTGCCTTTTATTTCCTTACTTCTTCCTTTTTTGGTTGTTCCTTCCCCTCACCCCCAACCACCAATATGCCTTGTCACCCACACCTCACTGCTATAACCTCCATTCTTCTTACTTCTACCAAATTCTTTTCCTTTGCTTACAAATATGCTTAAGTATATCCTCTTCTTTAAAAAAAAAAAAAAAAAGCCTTTCTCAACCCTGCTACCTCTCAAGCCAGTATCTTATTTTCAGTCTTGAAAGAAGATTCCACTTCCGGACCCCCCACTCTATCCTTCCCTTCTTGCAATCTGGCTTCTGCCCTTGTCATTCCACTGAGACTCTACAGACCCAAAGGTCACCAATGACTTCCTCATGACCAAATCCAATAGTATTTTCTCCCTTTTGCTCTTATATCTCTCTGTAGATCTCAAATCTATTGATTATACATTTCCTTTTCATTAGTATTTATTTAACGACTATCTTATGCCAACCACAGGGCCACACTGAGGGGCTCAGGTTTAGAATTGTCCAAAATGTTGGACACCCCTAATACAGATACAGAAAAAAAGGAGCTGTTATGATCATTAAAATTTTTATTTATTTTGTTTTGTTTGAATAGACATTTCTGAGACAACAGTGATACAAGGAGGGCTTTTTTATTTTTTTTAATTAAGTGTGCTGGTTTTCTTCAGAGCCAGACTCCCAGTACCTAATATGAAAATTGTACAAAGCCACGTCTCCTAGAGGGCTCATTCACCACGGAAAAGCTGGCTCCTTGAATGGCTGACCACAGCTGGAGGAGAGCCTTGAGCGCTGAGTTTAGTTTGACACCCCGCAGAGGGAGCCTGGAGCAATCCACGCTGCTGAGAAGTAGAACAGCAAGCAAGGGCCTCTGAGTATTCTGCCCTCTCAGCAGAGACCCTCCCTCCAGCCTCATGTGAACTCTCTGTGCTCTCATCTCACTGGGCCCAAGTCTGTGAAAGACTAGGAAATACCTGTTAGGAAGCCCAAAGCTTTGCCTTCCTCAGAACCCGCACTTTTGTGCTAATATAACACCGCAGACTCTTAGTTAACTGGCTCCCATGGGGATTGGCAGATGTGGAATAAATGTAAGTACACTCTCAGTTAACTGGCACTCATGCTGGATAAACGTAGTATTATTTCTTCAATTTCTGTGCTGGTTGCCGGAGTTTCCGTTAACGAACTGTCTACTGTACTAGCAATTCTTTCAGGGTGGAAAAAAAAGTTTTTGTGCTAAATTTTCTATCTTAGAATTGTTTTGTTTTGTTTTTTAAGATTTATTTTATTGTTTTTGACAGAGACAGAGAGAGGGGGGAGAACCCAAAGCAGTCTCCATAGTTGTATGTCATCAGTTTTCAACATGGTTTCATACCACACAGGTGGGCAGGGTCCACTCAGGACAGGAACTGGGCCAGGGGCCTCCTGAATGGGAGGCACGCCCCCTTAAGCCAGGGACCAACCCAGGGGGTGAGAACTGAACTGGGGGTCTCTCACACGGGCAGCACACCCCAGTTCAGCATATGGATCTGCATGGGCGAGGCCAGGATTTGATCCTCAGTACCCAGGGCTGCAAAGCAAGTGCTTAACTGCTAAGCCATCCTGGCTTCCCTATCTTAGAATTGTTAATACTTTCAGGTTTCATAGATTTTTTTTTTCCTTTTAAATTTATGAGAAAAGGAAGGTAAATACAA
This sequence comes from Craseonycteris thonglongyai, assembly GCA_004027555.1. NCBI lineage: Eukaryota > Metazoa > Chordata > Mammalia > Chiroptera > Craseonycteridae > Craseonycteris > Craseonycteris thonglongyai. The sequence goes on along the minus strand of PVKE010011392.1, from coordinate 11,458 downwards.
AATAAAGGCAAGAGTTATGCCGCCTAGAGACACAAAAATTATCACATGATAGACTCCATAAGACACCTACTGCAACTAATGAGTGTTTCCCACTCACATCAACACATTTTTCTATAAATTATAAAGTGGTCCAGACTTCTGGAGTCTTCTCCTTCCTCTGAATTCTTTCTAGAATTTTGTTTCCCATAATAAAATGTAAATGAGCAATTGGCCTTTGGACTTCCACAACTACTGTATGACTTTAATTGTTGATCATGCCTAGCAGTTTCTACTTAACCATCCCAAAGCTAAAACTGTAGAAAAGATGTTTTTAAACAAATATATACATATATAAAGTGCCTTTTTCTCAACTCAAGAGAAATAATGGTTTATATCAGTGCTTGAGGGAAACTCCGGGCTCTCCTTGTTCAGATAGCATGTGAACTCGACCATTTTCAGCTAATAAGTGCTGCCATCTTGAACGTTGTGCTCGGGATCAGAATTGTCGCAATAGCCTCAGCTGTGATATTCAAGTGCAAAACTCAGTCTGAGCGGGTTAGGGCCATCATTGCTCTAGGCAGTATCTGACAATTCTATAGGAAAATGAAAACTATCTGGTATGATGTCCGGAAACTTTATAAACACAGAATAATAGAATTGGAAATGATCTTGATGGTTGATTTTCCTGGACAAGTCAGCATGTCTCAGGTGTCCCACGTGCTTTGTGTTGAGCTGCTTGCTCTTTGTACAGTCCACACCTCTGCCTCTAGGCCTGTCACTAGCACTACTGACACCACAGACTGAGAACACCTCTTGAGATTCAAGAACAAGACCCAGACGTGGTCAGAAAAATCCCTGTAAGGTCCCTTGCACATCACTAGCATGGTGTCTTGGTAGGCTTTGAGCCACCACAGCCAACAAAACCCTCCTATGTCAGTTCAAGATTATGAGGCAGAGTAAAAGCCGTGTTGCAGCCTCTGGTTGATTTTATTTGTTCTCAAAAACCCCAAGAATATATAAAACTCATGTTGAAATGCTTTATATCAGAAGTTCATTTTATTTGCCTTTTAACATCATTGCTATATAAGCGGACTGTTAAAGCAGTCACTGGTAATTAATGTAAGTCCTCACTGTGATTTTTATCCAACCACTCCTGGTTAAAAGGGCTTTAAGTTCTAAATGAAATATAAAGCTGATGTGAAAAATCAAAGGACATTTTTAAGAGAAGGGGATAAAAGACAAATGATGGATGTGAGAAAAGTGAACTATAGTACTTCAACAGGGACTCAAATGACTTGTTTGAAAGAACAAATCGTATAATCCAGGACTCCAATGAATGGGATTCTCTGAGGAGTCTGAAGACTTCTGATGTGTTGGCAGACAAATATGTTTCTGCTCTAGGAACTGGGGTGTCACAGTGCCCTTCTTGTCGACACCCCACCATTCCAGGCATTACACACTAATTCACTGAATTGTGCAAACCAGCTCCCTACCTAGTATGACATAACTTTTGAAAATGAATTCCTAACACTAATTTGATCCCTGTAGGAGAGGAATTTCAAAGGTGGACATAATTTCTCTCTATATAAGTGAATGAATTATACAGCTCTCAAAGAAATGGGGAGTTTTGTAAAGCACTTAGCAATCCTTTGGGATGCAAAGAGCTGCATTATTTTTATTGGTATACAATTACTTATAATCTCCTACCCTTGTGTTGAGTATTTCTTTATATGATTTTTTAAATAAACACATCTTGCCTGTTATACATAGTACACAGTCTTTACATTCTTATTTTGACCACTGACTGTTTCCATTTATTTAATTATTTTGAACATCAACTTTTGATAGGCATCCGGCATCACTATTGATTTTTACACCAAACAATTCAATCATGTTATTAAAATTTTGACAGCAATAAAGATACTTACCTATAAATAAGTCTCAAAATGAGCCATGAACTAGCAATTTCTTTTCTTTTTTCTGAGGTACACAAAATATGTGGGCATTATAACCATATAAATGAATTCTACTTCATGCAAATGGATCTAATATCTGTTATCTAGAGAAATTTAAAATGCCAGCTGATCTAACACTTTCAGAGGTGCAACCTTATACTTTTTCCACCACAGGCTGGCCTACAGTAAACTATGCTGCTTACTTTCTTTTCTTTTTTTAAAAATATTTATTTATTTATTTATTTATTTATTTGACAGAGAGAGAGAGAGAGAGAGAGAGAGAGAGAGAGAGAGATACAGAGATAGAGAGAGAACTGAGCTGGGGGAATTTCCCAGTTCAGCATATGGTTCTGTACGGGCCGGGGCCGGGATTCGATCCTTGGTCACGGGCGCTGCAAAGTGAGCGCTTAACCCACTGAGCCATCCCAGCTTCCCCTGCTTACTTTCATTTATGCAAGTTTACCTTGAATCATCCCTTCCTTCATTACTCATCTTGTCTCTTTTTTCTATCATACGAGTACTTGTTAACTAGTTTCTCTCTTAATCACTCAAGATGGTGCCAATGGGATTTTTTTTTCTCTCAAAAATTTTCTCTCTTACAACTGACATAGCTCACTAGAGACAGAGCTGTTAATTGTTCACCTGAGAAAAACTTAAGTCCATGTCCTCATGGATAAGCCAATGGCCACGGACTGCTTAATGCCTAAATGACAGTAAAAACAAACCCTTGCCACCTCCAAGTTTCTAAAGCCATTCTAATGCAGCTTTGTGCGAGCATGTATGGCTTCATGCACTATTTCCAGTCTGGACCATATTTTGGAAAGCGCATTTTTCTTAAAGGAAGAGGTTGGAGATTGCTAGGTATATATGAAAAGACTAATTCATCCATCACTCTGCAATTGATAACTGAGGTTTCAGGACTCTGCCACCTTTTTCTTGCTGAACAAGTCCAAATAAATATATATAACCTCTCTGGACATTATTCATTTGCTTCATATGTGAAATAGGAATAATAATAATGTATGAGTCTGAAGGCAAGAAATAGAACTTCTCGAGGATGCCAGGATAGTTCAGTGGGCTGAGTGCTGGCTTTGCAGCCCTGGAGTCCGAGGATTGAATCTTGGACCCGGACTCTGTGGACCCATATGCTGAACTGGGGTGTGCCCTCAGTTTAGTTCTCACCAGGGCAAGCTTCCCATGTGGAGGCCCCCGGTTCGGCTCCCGCCCTGGGCGTGCTTCCCATGTGGGAGGCCCCTGCCTGGTTTCTGCCCTGGATAGCCCCATGCCCACCTGTGGAATGAAAGTATATATAGAAAACTAATGATGTACAACTATGGAGACTGCTCTGGGCCCTCCCCTCTCTCCCTGTCTGTCTGTCTCTCTCTGTCAAAAACAATAAAAATAAGTATTTAAAACAAAGAAATGGAGCCTCTCTTGATGGGTTCAAATATAAGGATGGGTTGATTCGTCTAAGTGTAATCCTATTTCCTTGCCAGTATAATGAATTTCTTGCCCGCACAAAAAAGAGGTTTGCTAGAGGCTTCTGGTGAGCTGGGCTCTCACGAGAGATCCACAAGAAGCCACTTTCAGCCAGGGACCTGAGTGAGGTCACCCACAGCTCTGGCAGCCATCTCATTACTACAAAAAAACCAAGTCTGAGGATGGAGCCAACATATGGATAGGGGAACAAGACACTCTAGGTCTCTTGAGGACAACAATGAACTCAACTCCATCTCCTCTGTCATCTACCATACTGCATGCCTTGGAACTTTCTCGTTATCATTTAACCCAGTTTGTTAAGGGGTTTTATTTTAGTCTCTACCAAAAATATTTTAATATAGTTTTCCGGCATCTCTTTGTGAATACATACTTGAAAATCATTGGTTTAGAAAACTTCCTGTTCTTCCCTCTACTTGTAATCCTTAAAAATTTGAATTTAATAAAAAAAAAATCTAAGATGAAAGTCCATTAACCTCTGCTCTGTTAATAGGACACAGCTGCTATTTTTGACAACTATCCTTGATGTTTCAGCTGCATGCTAACACACCTAGCACACATCATGCCTCTCCAAGAGGCCTGCAGAGCCCTAGAAAATGACTTTTCATTACATAGCAAACCTTAATGATTTTACAATCTCAGATTCTCTTCTTCATAAAAGTAGATAGCTGGATTGAAACTTTGTTATCAGTAACTGTGTTGTTTTTAAAATGTTAAATTTAATATAAAAAATTAAACAGTAGTAACACATTCATTTATATGCTACCATTACCTATTCTGAATATAGCACATCAATTTAAAGAATGCTTAAAGTAAGAGCATTCAAATTCTTTTCCTAGATTATTTTTTGGTTTTATCATCAACTCCCTAGAAATTATATATATAATTTACTTACTTTCGCTATATATATTTACATACTCTTATTATATATAAATGTATATTTACATCATCTCTAGGACAATTAACTTTTGGTTTTACAGCTTTATAAATTAGTAATAAAATCAACCCAATGTAAATTCAATATTTTTGAAACGTACTTCTATTTCTCACAGTTGGAAGTTTTGCATTCCCTCTCAAATTTCACAGTGACCTTTGACCCATTTACTTGGGTTTGTAAAAGTATGTAGGTGAGTAAAAACCTGTGAGATAAAATACAAAATAAAGTATGCTATTTGAAGTCTTTCATAAAGAATCACATTTTTGTTCACAAATTTATTCATTTATGTCTATTTATTTCCATAATAAGTCTTCTCAATTTTCTTGTAATATTTTAAGTACATGAAAAGTTAAGTGGGATCTAAAGACTTCCGCTCACTTTAAGACACTGTCAAAAATGATTTTTAAATATTTCAGAAAGTTTTTAACTGCTAAAAGGTAAAAGTTTGCCATTTGCAAGGAAATTATAAAACTATTTTAGCTTATTTGGAGCAGGCATTAAAGTTATTGATTTGGGTGGGGGCAGAAAGAGAGCTAAAGTATTTTTAAGTGAAGCATCACATAAGTGCAAGAATGCATTATAGAAACAAACATAAGAAATGACATTCTGTACCACACATACTTATGTATAAAAGGGAATTTTCAGGCTGAAAATTAAGGAGAATGGAAGGCTAACCCAGTAAACATATTCCTATCTTTTAAATTATTACTTTTCACCTATTGATTGGATTCCTTAAGATAACCCAGGTGAGTAGAACACCTATGATCATAAATTTAAATTTAAAATGAAATGTCAACTTGAGCATAAACCAGACCCAAATTTGGCCTCACCTTCACATTAATAAATCTAGAGTTCAGGTTTGTTTCGTTTTGGGTTGAAAATATTTATTTCATCAACAAACAATTCTGGAGTGCAAACATTTGTCCTTTTAAGCTGAAGCCAATATTTATTTTAGCACTGCTAGGATACCTAAGTGTTGCATAAATGAGAAAATACTGGCTGCAGAAACATTTGCACAAAAGATTGTGTTTGTTAAGACAATGGAAGTGTTTTAAAATATATCCTTATCCTTTGGGGTAGTTTTATGACACTGAGGAATTATGCTTCAATTACTATACAGATACATCATTGGGGGGGGGGGGGTGCGTATTATAGAAAGGTGCTTTCTAATCATTTTGATGCTTCACAAAATTATCCTTGGAAAACTCAAAAGATTTCCAAACTTTCCTTAGTCTTCCATTGACAAGAGACTGGAGACTGAAAATGAAGGCCTGAAAAAACACCATTTTGGCTATAAATGTATACAATCTTAATGTATGTATACCATACATATACATAGAGTAAATATGAGTATGGTTAATAACTGAGTCAGTTATAGTAACTCCTTATATATTTAGTAGTCTGCTCAGCAAAAGCAGAACAACTTAACACTGAAGTAATGACCCAACAGAAATGGGGGTAAGGGAGATTGATGCTCAGACCACATTTGGTGTTTCTTAATCCATGTTTTTTCATGGCTTGGAAAATACTGGAAAGCATGGTTTTAGGTAAATCTCCAAGGTTCTTTAGATCAGTTGTTTAAAATGAACAAAAGAACTTTCTAATTGAACATGGGGATTTATGGTTGATGGGGCTTTATCTCTTGCTCCTTCCAAATTCACACTCACATCGAATTCACAATATTAATCACATCCAAAATGATTTAGGAAACACAGAATACACTTGGTCCAAGTTCACAAATACCATCATTCTTATCATAGCCCTCTCTGCCAACCTGCCTGTATTTAGCTTTGGGTTAGTCACTGTTCCACAAATGAAACACAACAATAGAGTGTTACTCCTTATGAAGACACGACAGGGAAACAGATTTATTGAATTGAAATGTACCTGAAATGTCATCCAGTTTACAGACCTTTCTCCAGATGAAAATACATATAAATAGCTCGACATGTGTAAAGTATGTCTACAAGTATGTATGTAATTTTAGAGGTGAAGGTAGTTGTTGTACCACACAGATAGTAATAATTAGCTTATTAAATTTAGAGACCTAACTTTTAAAAGTACCGTAGTTAGTTACCTCTCAACTCTACACATAATTCAGTCATACAAATCTCATACATTTCTGAGTCTGTCACCTTCACCAGTCACCAATTTTAGGTGCAGCTGAATTGTATAGGAGGTACTTAGACATAAGTCCATTACACTTGAACTTCTCCAGGATAGAAATCATCCTGAAAATTATCCACAGGACATTTCAAGTAGAAAAAGAAAATTCTTTATTGAAATACAAATTTATATAAACATAGAAGCCCAGAGAATTTGTTTTCTTGATTATTTAAAGTATTTGTTACTGATAACATGATAGAGATGGAAAAGACACATGCACATTTTCAATAACTGTATCTGACTTAAATTCTCTGAGCAATATGAAGGAAGAATACGTGTACAGACCAGCATCCACCAGTGACTGTACAACCTACAGATCCTTATGTGAATAAAGATAGTTGTGGTTTGATTCATTGCCATGAGTTTATTAATACCAGGTTTTACCTAAGGCTATTGGTTACAAGCCTGTTTAGCAGTTTTTATTCAAGGTAGATTAATACTCTTGACAGAGGGCTCTACTCATTGATGCAGTTTTGTGGCATCTACACAATTAACTTTCCCTCATTGCACATCAGTGGCATGTTAAGTTTTTCCTAACAACCTCTACGAATGCATATAATCTCATCACAATATATGAAGCATGTCCAATAAAAGGAACATTGATGGGTACTTTGGCTCAATATCGCAGTAAGATTTTATGGAGGCTGGACCAAAGAAAGGTGGAATTTGGTCATTAAAACATCTTCCTGTTCCTCAGTCCTTTCCCAATGGTATGACCATGTGAGAAACTACAGATTGCTAAGAAAAAAGTGAGTGGAGAGGTGCACAATTTGTTTGCAAAGAAACATGCTTACATTTTTATCACTAACTGAACTTTGTAATCTAATCATACATCCTCTCCACAGGCCAGGTATAAAGTGCCCCACGGGTGAAAGTGTGCTTGTTGAAATGGTCCATGAATTTCACTGAGAAAATGCCAAAAACCTTTACTTACTTTACCTCAATCTGCCTGTGTGTGTGCATGTGCATATGCACATGTGCACATCTATATGCTGTCTATTCTACATGTATTGATACATCTATATGCTGCACAAGTTACTATCATGTGGTTACTTCTGTCAGCACGCTAACTAAAATTGCATATATACCAGTATTCAATTACATTAAATTATTTCTAAGACTATCTTTAAGTAATTTACAAATCTTATTTGGACACATGGACTACTGACTGTATTTTTCAGAAGGATGCATAAAAGATTAGAATTATCTTTCTGCAGTCCAATTTTTTTTGAGCAATTCCAGGATACATTACAGTGTGTATATTTATCTACCAATCTTTTTCTTCTGTAAAGGTATATTTCAATCTCCGTGACCCAAAAAACCTGGCAGTATTTAGGTTTTAAAAGGCATGAAATTACATAAGCAGAAAAAAAGAAAGATTTGTCCTGGAGAACAGATAAGAGGACATGGGTCAAGAAACTGATGACGATTCTTCACTAGGCCACTAAAAATGTAGATGAGAGAAAAAAACAAGTTTGGAAGATTTCACTGAGTCCAGAGGAATCCTTCATTCAGAACGCCAGATGACACCTTTACAGCCAAGCACAGCTGCAACATGAGAATGAGGCTTGCAGAAATGAGGATGAAAGGGTCTTGCTTCCAAGGAGCAAAGAGGAACAGAAGAGAAGAGAGGAATAGAGATGACTTTAAGATGGGGGATGCCAGGATAGCTCAGCAGTTGAGTGCTTGCCTTGCAACTGTGAGGTCTCAGGTTCAATTCATGACCCTGGCCCATATAAACCCATATGCAGAACTAGCACAACTTGTAATCGCCAGCATGACATGGTGGCAAAGGTTCTCGCCTCCCATGCGGGAGACCTCCAATTTTGTTCCTGTCCCATGCGGCCCCACATCCACCTGTGTGGAATGAAACTATGTCACAAATAATGATGTACAACTATGAAGACTGTTCTGGGCCCATCCCCCACCCCCCTCTCTCTCTCTCTCTCAATCTCTCTCACTGTCTCTCTCTCACATTCTCTCAAACAAGATAAATCTTTAAAAAAATATATGATTTTAGGAGGAGCTAAAACAGCTCAAGGAGTTCAGAACTTTGGCAATGGAATAAAAACAACTAGAACTAGCACTCCTTACAACAAGTTACATGTTAAGAGAAAATACAGTATATACAGTTGAGGAAACTGGAGCTCAGAAATTAAATGGCTTGCCCCTTGGACTGGGCTCATACTGGGTTGCTTAACTGGACTAAGCGGGACTGAGATTCCTGACTTACTTCTCTTTCCAGTGTACACATGCCACCTTACAGCATACCTGTAACAGTAGAACAACACACTTAAACTTAACACTTGAGTATCCAAAAATCTCCACTTAGGGAGGAGAATGCAGGAAAGAACCTAGGGAACACAAATTTTCTGGAGGCTGAAATGCAAGGCAAAACCAGGAAGTCTTTGCATGGTGGTAGCAGATAGTTACCAATAGCAGAACATCGGGAAACCTGCCTGCGTGAGGGTGCCATGGGCCCACTGCTTCAAAAATGACTGTGATCTGCTTCAAAGGACTTCATAAACCACACTGCTGTGGTATGTGTTTGGTGTAGACCCAGTAACAAGACACAAAACCACAGGCCTTTATCTGAACTTCAAAGTCAGCCAAAAAAACAATGTAAGTGTAGATAATCTCCAAAAATTGCCAACCCAATTCTCAAATCCCAAACACTTCAAATCCTAAGTGTGAATGCAGCTCTGTATCTGAGAAAAGAGGAAGAGATAATGATGGGGGGATGACATAATAACAAGATGATTTGGCCACACATGGAAAAATGAGTTCTCTCCAAAAGAGGGAAAACATGTGACAATTCAGTATAAAGCCTTGACTAAAAGATGAAAGAGAACATCCAAGAACATCTAAGAGTGAGGCATTTTAAAAGCTCTCTCTCTCTCTCCCTACACACACTCGCACATATACATATACATAAAACTTTGGTGTCTTCCATCATTATCCTGAATTCAAAGTGCTTCCACTTAAACTCAGTTCTAGAATTTTTATCATTTAGACCTAAGAGATTTCAATGGTTGATGACAGCTCTCAAGGAAGCCCTTTAAAGTTTGGCAGCAGAAAGCCCAGGTTCAGAACACAGTCCCTTCAATGATTGGCCCCAACTGTCACTAGGTAACACTCAACACCGTACAGGACAGGGTCTTAGGAAGCATTCATTTTTCAAGGCCTATTGGATGGGCAATGGATCTAGCCCTGCATAGGTCTCAGGTCTAAGGGGTTTTGCCTTTTTATTAGTATCACTGATATTAACTACAGACCTGAACATATTGGGATAAAAGGAAACACAATTGCTCAAAAACTGTTCTTTCTAAGTGTGAAAGTACCCAATTCAAAAACTTTAGGGAAACAAATTCTTTTCAAGAATGAGACTTCCACTTGGATCATGGCCCAAAATGTTATTTGAACACAAGTCCACACAAAAGTGAGTAACTCTTGTCCATATTTAGTGGAATGCTATATACCACGTATGAGGTAGTGTCGGCTTCCTAACACCAAAAGGAAATTCACTTATCGTGGGGCTACTCAGATGAAGTAACTCGCAGCCCAGAGGGCACAGATTTCTGCTTTATGTAAATCAGAGCCTGTCACAGCAGGCATGATTCACTGCTCAGGGTGTACTCTCCTGTGACGAATGAGTCCCGCTTAATTTGGCAGTGATTATGCGGGTTGCTGGCCCTCTAAACCCCTTTGAACTTGTAATTGCTGCTGGTTTAAATAATGAACATTAAGGGGAGTTGGATTCATAAAACTGTGGGTAATTACATTTTTTTTCTTTCCCCCCTTTGTTTTGATGTGAGTATATTTTCTCTCTCTCTCTCTCTCTCTCTCTCTCTCTCTCTCTCTCACACACACAAACACACACACACACACACACACCCCTCTAAGGTCACTGATCACTGTATCATGCCAGGCTGTGATCGAAATAAACTGCAGTCTTGTTCAAGGGTTAGTCAGGGAGGAAAGATCTGACAAGGGGAAAGTGAAGGGAATCGCAGGGGAGGGCGCATCTGTGAGCTGTGCAAGAGAGAGATCAGAAAGGCCTGGGTGCTGTAGGAAAGGAGGAGCATTGGCACTCATGAATATTCATCGCTAGTCACATCTGTGGCAGGCTTGCTTTCTACCTTTTCACCCCCGTGCACTGCAACATAGAACACTAGTGCAAACAAAAGGAGGGGATTTTGCAGGTTCCTCTGGCCCCAGATTTGCTCCTGGCAGTGAACTTTCTCTATACTTTTTAAATTCTATATATAGATTTAAATTTTTAGATGAATATAGCAGGAGGTGTGCATACCCTTTCCTTCTATTGTGAAAGAGTAACAGCTCAGCCCCACAGTCATGAGTAAGAAGAAAACAGAGTTGCGCAACACATGAATGACTCCAAGTCAGCCCCTTCTCCCTTCCTTTCCCTACAATGGGTCAAATCCCCACCTACCCCCGTAGACTTTGATCCAACATAAGTCATATTCTGGCTTTATGTTGAGAAAAATGAAATGTTATTAATAGGAGACAGAAACCAAAGTTAGCCCAGTCAGCTCGCTACTACCCTCCCTGGAACAACAAGGAATGAATGATAAATTTAGCAGCCTCATGTTCCGTTTTCACACAACGCTGCTGAGATTTATAGCTTCGCTGCTCCCACGACAGACTAAGCGGCTCACAGAAAGCTATCTGTTTTTGATTTCACCATTTTCTCCAGTTTTTGTTCTTTTTTCTTTTTGCAGTTTTTTTTTAAATCTACATTTTCTTTTTCCTGGTGTGAGTCAAATATCAAAGGCCAGTGTTGTTGGTAAGCCTCCAGCTTGCAAAAGCCACTCAATGGGATGTTATGAGAACCTACGTCACAACATGGCAGACAGTGATTAATAGCAACTGTATCAGCGGTAGCAACTTAAAAAAAAAAAAAAAG